>PVLD010028332.1:0-19535 GCA_004027595.1 Dinomys branickii
CAAGGCCAGCCTAACTGCATAGTTGAGACCCTATCTCAAAAAGACCAAAAAAAAAAAAAATCCTGTGTGAGTCCAGCTGAAGACCTAGAGCTCATAACAATCCCACAAATCCAACTGGTGGGCTAGAGCCCATAACAGTATCTCATGCAAGCCTGTTTCATGGATCTGCACTGGGAAGGCCCAAAGGTCAGTGGTGAAAGCTAGAAAGTCTGTGCCAGCAGGATGAAGGATCTGTGCTAGCAGCCTGAAGGATCTACACTGGAGCCAGGAAGCAATGCACAAAGTGGGAGCCAGAGCTCGCCTGAAAAGTACCACAGCCAGCCTCGGCAGCAGTGAGGTCCCGAGTTCCTCTGATGGTGAAGACAGCTGAGTTCCCATCAGGAAAGCCAACGCAGCAAGCTTCTCCAGGAGACTGAGCAGTGCACCATCTTCCCCTCTGGTGCCAGGAAGTGATGCTCAAAGTGAGGACCAGAGCTCCCCCAAAGTGAACCTAAGCTACTCTCAGTGCCAACAAGATCCTGAGCTCCTCGGAGGATGAAAACAGCCAAGTTCATCGGGAAAGCCAGTACAACGAGCTCCTCCAAAAGAACCAACAGCTCCTTACAGCTTCCACCAGCTCTCAACCGCCTTCCTCAGCTCCCAGCAGCCTTACTTCTTCTCCAGTTTTGCCTCTTATGCTGCTGGCAACAATGCTCAGGTGGGCCTCCCACACCCAGCACTGCGCTTACTCATTTCAGCTGGGGGATGTAAGTTGACCAATGGTTATCAATCTATTACAGAAGGCAAACAAATGGAAGATAAAAGGTTTTTTTTTTGGTACTAGGAATCGAACTCAGGACCTTGTGCTTGCCAGACAGGCACTGTACTGCTGAGCTGTAAGAGCTTTTTTAAGAAGGTTTTTTGTGTAGACTTATTGGCAACATCTGGTCTCCAGTGACAGCTCATGCCCAGTGATAAGAACCTCTTCCTGGTGCCAGGTGGGCACCACTTTCACAAGAAACTTGAGACTTATGTTTAGGCAGAAATGGGGAACACACAAAGTCTTTTCTGTATCTGTTGTATCAGTTGCCTTTAGCTCAAAATGACCAATATGCAGTCGGGTGCATGGGTACAGGCCTGTAATCCCAGCTACTCAGGAGGCTGATATAGGGGGATTGCAAATTCAAGACCAGCAATTTAGGGAGCTCCTACATCAAAATAAAACAGTAAGAAAAGGGCTCAGGAAGTAGCACAGGGGCAGAGCACCTGCCTAGCAGGCATCAAAGCCCTGGGTTCAATCCACATGCCAAGCAGCATGTTCTGATTCCTCTCAATACCCATCTCACAGACTGAAGTGACACCATAGCATTGATGAGAAATAATTCATCATATGGTATTTCTAAATGCCAGACATTTTGCCAAGGGTCGAATACATGTTAACAACTGTCTTTTTAAAAAGAATACAGGCATGGGCCATCAGGCCTGGCACAAAGGTTACCCTTTTAAAGTGTACATTTTGGGCCAGGCATGGTGGCACACACCTGTGATCCAAGAGCTCGGGAGGCTGAGGCAGGAAGATTACTGTGAGTTCAAGGCCAGCCTAGGCTACGTAGTGAGTTCAAGGACAATCGGGACTACATCGTGACACCTCATCTTAAAAAAGAAGAAAAGTAAAGTGTACATTTTGGAATGGTATTTTAGATAAGGAACTGGGAACTGAAATTTTCTTTTGTGCCCACAAAAGTTTCTGAGCTAAATGTCAGTTTCAAGCCTTGCAGTAAGTTCAGTAAGTTAACATGGGAGAGAGGAGGAGTGGCTGAGAGGAACAGATAAAGAGGTCCGGGTGTCAGTTGGTACTACTGAACCTGGAGGCACACATGGTAATTCATTACACTGTTTTGTCTGTTCTTTTGTATGTTTATAATTTTCCAGAATATAAAGTAAAACGCAGTTTAAAAAAATAAAAGTCTAGCATTATGCTTGATGACAGATGACTGCATAGGTAAGTACTGAATAAATTTAGATCTCTGAGGTTAAAATGAAGACTTAATAATACTCTACCTTTAACAACCAGTTTATCATTTGCAAAACATTTCCACGTTTTCTTTCACAGCTACTCTGTGAGGGACACAGCACAGGTATTACCACCTGGAGTTCAGAGAAAAGTGAGGTCCAAAGGAGAAGAACTGAGACTTTAATCCAGTTTTCTCATTGAAACACAAGTGGTCTGTGTCCTTTCATTCAAAAGAGATAAGGTTAAGGTCCTGTTGCTTTTTTTTTTTTTGTCTTTTTAGACAGGGTCTCATTGTGCAGTTCAGGCTGGCCTTGAACTCACTTTGTAGCCCAGGTTGGTCTCAAACTCACAGCGATCCTCCTGCCTTAGCTTCCCGAGTGCTGGGATTATAGATATGCACCACCACGCGTGACCCTGTTGCTTTTTTCTGATCATAAAAATTATGTATAATTCCAGCTACTCTGGAGCCTGAGGCAGGAAGATTGCTTGAGGACAGTTGCAGTTCCAGTCCAGCCTGGGCTATATAGCAAAACCTCACCTCAAAAAAAAAAAAAAATTAGAGGTGGGATGTAGTTCTGTGGTAGGAAGCTTATCTAGTATGTCAGCATGTACCACACCCTGGGTTCAATCCCCAGGACTGAAAAAAACTTTTAAAAGAAGGAAAAAGGAAAAATTACAAAGAGGAAAATGTATTTTTCCTGTAACATCATCACGCAGGGATAAGTGCTCTTAACAGTTTGTCTTTTAGCCCTTCAAACTACATTTAAAATTATTTTTTATAAAACTGAATTATCAAAATAGGATCAAGTGGAATTTTTGCAGGCAGGGTTTTTTTTAACTGGGGATTGGACTCAGGGCTTTCATACCGAGCTACCTTCCCTACCCTTTTTAAATTTTTATTTTTAAATTTTTTTTCTGAGACAGTGTCTTAACTAAGTCACTGGATTGTCCATGCTGGGCTTGCACTGCAATCCTCCTGCCTCAAGCCTCCAAGAATGCTGGGATGACAGGTGGGCACCATAACCCAAGCTAAAATAAACATTGTTTACTTAATTTACTCATTAAATTTATTTCTTTAGCATACATGACTAGGAATGGAAAATCCAGGTGGAGGCATTTAGAAGGCTTTTAGTATGTATTATTGCCCGTCTGGGAAATGTATGGGTTTATGTATATAACGTGCATATTCTCAATCACCCAGAGTATTTTTTTTCCACCTTATTTGCCTTTTGTGAAACAGATGTTAAGTCAAACATACCCCTAGAGATAGGGTTTAATTGGTTAATCTTTAATCAAGTTGAACTATTGACCAAAACATCAATAAACAACAAACTGTGTTTGGTTAAAGCAATAATCTTCAAACTTTAGTGTGCATAAAAAAATCCCCTGGTGATTCCTGGGCTCTATCCGAGAAAGGCCAACTCAGATTATAGGGCGCTAGGGGCCAGGAATGGACATTTTTAAAGAGTCTCCTCTCCTGAAATGACTCTGATATAAGTAGACTAGGGAACTGTACTCTGACAAACACCAGCTTAAGAACTAGAGCTGGGCCCAGTGTTGTACTCCTGTAATCCCAGCCACATGGGAGGCTGGGGCAGGAGGATCTCAAGTTCAAGGTCAGCCTACACAATTTAATGAGAACTCCCAAAAAATAAAAAGGGCTGGGGATGAAACTCAGTGGCACAGCACTCCTTATTTCAAAAAAACTCTATTTCTCTTAGTCCATGTTTGGAGGGCATAATGCCCACATTCCTTATGTGGGGTCGGTGCCTGATCCTAACACATCTCAATTCCCTTTCCCTCTCTCTCTCTCTTTTTTTCGTCTTTTTGAGACAGGGTCTCGCTATGCAGTTCAGGCTGGCCTTGAGCTCACTTTGTAGCCCGGGTTGGCCTCGAATTCACAGCGACCCTCCTGGCTCAGCCTCCTGCGTGCTGGGATTACAGGTGTGCGCCACCGCACTGCCCTCCCTCCATCTCTTGATGTCTTTCCAATCTGAGAAAGATCTGTCTCCCTACTTCCTGTTATCTACCCTTTATCCTGCTTTTTATTTAATTTTGGGTTTCTCATATAGGAGAAACCTGGAGATCTTTACTTGTGTCTAATTTATATAACATTATGGTCTCAAGGTGCATCCATTTTTCTACAAGTGACTCAAGTTTGTCTTTATGGCAGAGTAGTACTCCGTTGTGTGTAAAAAAAAACACATTTCCTTTATCCATTCATCTGTTGATGGACATCTAGGCTGCTCCCAAGATTTAGCTATTAGGAGCTATGCTGCTATAAACACGGGTAACACATGCGTCACTGTTATTATGATGACTTTAAGTCTTTTGGGAAGACTCCAAGAAGGAGAGCAGGTGATTCAAATGCAATTTCTAGTTTCAGTTTTCTGAGGACTTGCCATACTGATTTGCATAGTGGTTGTGTCAGCAGAGCGTAAAGGACTCGGAACATGAGCATGCTCTGCCAGAACACTGGACGCTTGCCTTCCCGCTCGTCACCCCTCCTCCCCCCGCCACTGTTTCACTTCTGCTTCTGCAACAGCTCACCATATCCTGTAAAATAAGAATGGTATAGGGCCGGGGATATAGCTCAGCGGCACAAGGGCATGCCTGGCAAGTGCAAAGTACTGAGTTCGATTCCCAATACCAAAAAGAAAAAAAAAAAAAACAACAAGAATGGTGTAAAACTAAAACCAAGACCTTGTTATTCAGGGCCCCCCAAGGGACGCCTTTTGGTCC
This sequence comes from Dinomys branickii, assembly GCA_004027595.1. NCBI lineage: Eukaryota > Metazoa > Chordata > Mammalia > Rodentia > Dinomyidae > Dinomys > Dinomys branickii. Next base: position 4,736 of record PVLD010028332.1, read on the forward strand.
TACTTTGTGTCTGGGTGGCTTGGCTTGGGATCCCGATTATCTCCTGCTTCAGTTGTACCAGTTGAAGTTCCCACCAAGGGTTTCTTTTGCCCCCGCAGTCTCACCAACATTTGTTATTATTTGATTTTTTTTGTTTGTGTTTTTGGTCTTTTGAGGTAGCGTTTTGCTATGCAGCTCAGATTGGCCTTGAACTCACCATGTAGCCCAGGCTGGCCTCAGACTCACAGAGATCCTCCTGCTTCAGGCTCCTGAGTTCTGGAGTTACAGGCCTGTCTGTTATTTTATTTCCTGATGATGGCCACTCTTTCTGCGGTAGGATGGAATCTCATCGTTGTTTTAATTTTTATTTCTCTAATTGTCAGTGATGTTAGCATTCTTCATGCATTTATTGGGCATTTGTTATGGTTGATACATTGTGTCAACTTGGGGAATCTAGAGGTTTAGCTGAGTGACTCAGGAGGAAGCTGGGGTGCTTACTTTGTAAACATCCTGAGCCTGTGGAAGAGGAGGGCATGGAGATTGTGTGAGTGCTACATCCCCCCTGGGTGGGGGTAGGTTGTTTACAGTGTAAGGGAAGGAAAGGGGCTGCTTGCAGCCATTCCTCCCTTTTGCTGCGGTTGTTTTTCCTGGGCTCTGCCATGTGCCACTCTGCCTCTGAAGCAGCCAAGTATGGACTGAAACCTCCACAACTGTAAGCTAAATAAACCTTTCCTTTCTTCATTTTGGGTGTTGGGTATTTTGTCTCAGCAACGAGAAAAAAGTAACCAAAACAGCATTTGTACTTCTTTTGAGAAATGTTTATTCATTTCAGTTGCTCATTTTTTGATTTTTTGATTTTGAGGGGGTTCAATTGTTTTGATTTTTTTATATATTCTATTTGTTTATATATTCCTGTGCCTGAAGAATAGCCACGGAAAAAATTATCATATTCTGTAGATTATATTTTGTTTTTTATTTCTTTCATTGTGCAGAAGCTTTTTAATTTAGTATGACCTCATTTATTAATTCTTGATGTTATTTCTTGTGTACTGGGGTTCTGTTCAGAAAGTCCTTTCCTGTTGCCTATGGCTCCAAGAGTTGTGCTCATTATATCTTTCAGCAGATTAAGGGGTTCTGGTTTTTTGTTTTGTTTTTGAGACAGGGTCTCACTATGCAGTTCAGGCTGGCCTTGAACTCACTTTGTAGCCCAGGCTGGCCTCCGATCCTCCTACCTCAACCTCCTGAGTGCTGGGATTACAGGCATGTGCCACCATGCCCAGCAAGTGTTTCTTTTTAAAGACTATCTTTTTTTTTTTTGGTACTGGGAATAGAACTCAGGACCTCAAGGTTGCCAGGTAGGTGTTTGTGCCGTTGAGCTATATCCCTGGCCCCAAGTGTTTCTTTTTAACATTTAGATCTTTGATCCATTTTGATTTTAGTTTAGTGCATGATGAGAGAGATGCAGGTCTAGACTCAATCTTCTGCATGTGGCTTGCCAGTGGAAGATGTTTTGGCTCTGGTAAACTGAAGGGGTCAGAAGGAAAGTGCAGGGATTACATTTGGGTGAATCTAGGCCAAAGGGCATGAGAAAAAGACAGATTTTGTTTTGCATTGTCCCATTCACTAAGAGAAAAGGGACTCAGGCCATCAGACAGCACCCAGGAGAAAAGTCAGCCAATGGCAAGAGGCCAATGTCTCCCAGTTGTGTATCTCTTGAGTAGGGGAACAGGGAGAAGGAACTTGGAAAACCCCAAATTGGGGGGGCTTCAGTCCTTTCCTGTCATGCTTTGGGTGGACAAAGGAGGAGGGGTGTCTTTCCCAGAAGAGAGTGAACCTCACCCTGTACTTCCTCTCTCTGGAGTCCCTTGCTGGTGTGTTTGTAGTCAGGACAGAGAAATGGGAGATTGCAAAGAAAAGCCAGCTCTTACAGCTTTTCTACAATCTTGGCACTTTGGAGGCTGAGGCTGGAAGATCATGCATTGGAGGCCATCTTGGGCTACATAGTTAGCCCCCATTTCAAAACAGCACAAAAAGAACAAACGTTACTTAGGAAAAACTTTACTGTAAGGTGTTCTTCAATGCATGGAGAATCATCAGGGCCTGGGTCAGCTCTCCTGGATGGCACTTCGGCAGCCTACTCTCTTTTTTGTTTTGGGGTTTTTTATTGTTGTTGTTGTCAGTTTTTTGAGGCAGGGTCTCCCTGGTGAGTTCAGGCTGGCTTTCAACTCACTATGTAGCCCAGGATGACTAAAGTCCTCCTGCCTCAGCCTCCCAAGTGCTGGGATTACAGGTGTGCACCACCCCATATAGTGATTTTTAAATTCTTAAATCTAATGCCTTTGGTACTTCCGCTATTTTTCTTTCAGCTTGTAATGGTTTGTGCCTAGATGTCCCCTCCTCAAGGACTCATAGGTGGGACTTTTTTGGAGGTGGCTGGATATGGAGCATATGATGCTTGGATTAAGGATGTGATGGGGGGTTGACTCACATGCTAAGAAGCTAAGATTAAGGGTGTGAGTGCTATCTACCCTAAGGGTGGGTAGCCTAGATAAGATATAAGGGACAGAAAGAGGCTTGTTGCTTGAAGTTTGCTGCCTTCTGTCTGCCACAAACTATTTCTCCTTGGCAATGTCCCTCTGCAATGCCTCTCTACCATGCCACCCAGCCTTGGAGCCAGCCAACTATGGACTAAAACCTCTACAAACTGAGCTAAATAAACCTTTCCTCTTTCAACTTTGGGTGTTGGGTATTTTGTCTCAGCAACAAGGAAAGTAATTAAGACACCACTGGTGTGAGCCTTAGCTGCTTTTTCCTTGCTGTCTCGTGCCACATCAAATTCTCTGTTCATCACACACAAAAACCTTAGACCCATCCAGGACCCCATCACCTATGACAACACAAGTCACTGTGATCGTAGAATACAATACACCCTTGTGCGTTTGGACTCTGTCTCCTCTAAATCAGTTTCACTGGGATATAGCTGGCTATAGCTGGCCTTGGTAATTCTGAGTCTGAAGACTTAGAGATCTAGAGGCTCTGTGGTCTGCCTTGGTGAGATAAATCACTTTCCTCCTTAGACTCTCAACTTCTGAATCAAAGAATGGACTAACTGTTTTAAGAACTTTGAACATGCCAGGTGTGGTGGCTCATGGCTGTAATCCCATCACTCTGGAGGCTGAGGTAAGAGGATCACAAGTACAAGACCAGGCTGGGAAATGATGGCAAACCTTTTAGAGACTGAGGGCCCAAACTACAATTCAGGACTCGCTATCACAAAGCGCTAACACTGCAATTAAACCTGGATACTAAAGTCTTAATTTAAAAAAAAATCGTACAATAAAAGCACAAAAACAGCTTTCAATGATACAAACACCCTGTTGTGGCACATGTGGCATAGGTTCACCACCACTGACATAAGAAGACCTGTCCCACCCAAAAAGACTCCTGAGACTGACCTGGTCTGGGGATGTAGGATCAGTTTAAATTTCTTACATAAGAAATTCAGAAATAAACTGGCTGATCTGTGGCATAGTCCTAGCAGTGGCCACTACAGGCATAGCCCTGACACAGTTCTGAGCCAGTGCCTGGAGTTGCAACAGGCTGGGCTCAGCTATCTATCCAGGAGACAAACAATGGTAAAGGACAGCACTTCAACGGTAAAGGCACTTTAATCTGCACGGCCATGCTAGGAAGCACAGGGCGACCGAGATCTGTCTTCAAGGGGCTGACTGAAGCTTTGGAGTTCTACAGAAAAGGAAAGCAAATGCAAGGGGTGGGGACTGTATAGCTAGGGGGATTGCAGAGCTGGCCGTGTAGGTTGATCCTGGTGAAGTCAGCTCTTTGATCAGTATCTCAGGACAGGTTCTGTGAGGTCCCAGACAGCCACCGTTGCTTGAGGGCTAATCTGGTTCCCAGGTTGAGATGCTGACTCCTGCTCTTGGGGACAGTCTCCCTTCCCCTCATGCGATCACTGTTGCTACTTATGAGAGGACCTTAGTTTTCCTGGAATCTGAGGTGGCTGCAGGTTTGGACAATGACTTGAGAGTTGTAGCATCAGTCCCGGGGCCCTGTAATAAAGGCTAGCAATTAGGTGTCCTTGCACATCTTGAAAACTGCTATAGTTACTTTATCTTAGTATTTTCAGTCTTGAAGGGGGTGGGATAGGTGAGGTCAACTTCAGGCTCCCTAGCCTTGTAATACAGATGCTCCTTCAGTGATTAACAGGCCTACCTGCAGAGCTGAGCAGGATTTTTTTTTTTTTTGACTTTTTGAGACAGCGTCTTGCTATGCAGTTCAGGCTGGCCTTGAGCTCACTTTGTTGCCCAGGCTACAACGATCCTCCTGCCTCAGTCTCCCGAGTGCTGGGATTACAGGTGTGTGCCACCACGCTCGGCTTGAGTAGGCTTCTGATTCAAAGTTTTAAGCTAATGAGATATAAAACGAAGGCAGAAAACTTAAAAAAAAAACATTAAAATGAAAGCAGAAACGTCAAGCTTTATTTTGGGAAAGGGAAGTAAAAAGAACTAAGGTATGTTACGTACATGTAACCAACTCCTCCTGATAATTGTAGTCCATATGTACTACAAACATGTACTAAATTTTTTGAGACAGGGTCTTGCTATGCAGTTCAGGCTACGTAGTCTAGCCTGGCCTCAAGCTTAGTATGATCCTCCTGCCTCAGCCTGAGGGGTTATAGGAGCCCAGCTACAAAAATTTTTATAAAGCTTTATCTTGCTTTTAGTTATTCATTGGGCGTCTGTGGGCCTAGACTCTAAATCCTTGTTACACACTTAGCAGCATTTATTTATTTTGGGTCTCACTAAATGGCTAGAAATTGCCATCCTCCTGTCTGTGCCTCACACGGTGCTGGGATTAGCGTCAGGCACCACCACATCCTGTCCCTAGAAAGCCCTTCTGGAGTAAGTTTTCGGCTTCCCTACCTGGGAGCGATATCCAGCAATTTATCTCTTTGTCCCTCAGCCAGTTCTTCAGGCTGGCTGCAAAACAAAACATGAACCCCACTGAAGTTATGGTGTCATATGACAGGACCATAGTTATGTTAGTAATCCCTACAAATTCACATTTCCCTGGGTCTCCTACATGGGCAGAGCATTTAATTGTAGGAAAGGGTTCTTCCCTCACCTCTAATGTGCTGTGTTTTTTTCTCATAGCAGCTCAAACTGACTAAAGCAGAGAGGGACAATTCTCCACGGAGCCTGCCGACTGTCCCAAGTATTATGCATGTGTAGCATTCCTGCTGGTGTAACACCTCCAATCCATGAGGATCAAACATTTCTGCACAAGGTTTCAGAATTCACTTGGGGAATGACCCTGCCTCTTTGAGACAGTTCCCACAGTACACTCAAGTGCTAACCCACTTGGGTCTCTTTGCAAGGATTTCTTTGCATTATGTGGTTAGTTTAGGTGTGAGCTAAGATCCTTCTACAGCATGAATTGGCCAAGAATTTTCAGTTTCTCTAGAATCTGGTCTTCTAAAATGGAGTCATCAACTTCCTAACATGTTCTTTTTGATTGTTGGTCAGCACAATTTGAATCTGTGGCTACTGATAGTTAAGACATTTCCTAGGAAGTCTGTGACCTAACATCCCAGTTAGTTCTCGGGTCAAATATTTTTGGTAATTTTACACATATGGTCCAAACTGAACTCACTATATAAAGGAAATGTAGCATGATATAGTGGATAGAATGCTAGACTGGGCATTTGGAAAGTCCATACTACCTGGATGATCTTAGGTCAGTTTCCTTTCTTGGTCTCAATTTCTTTCCCTGTGAAATGAGGAGGCTGGGCTATATAGTTTCAGTTCATTTCAACTTTAAAGCTAAGATTTTTATAATCTTTTTGTTTCCATTCCATCCTGCATAAGATTCTGCTCACATTGAGGGAAACTGAATTTTCCTTAATGTTAGTGACATAGTTCCACATTGTGACCACACAAAAATTAGCCCCTGCCAACGATTCAAACTTCCACACAGGTTTTAGAAGGCCAAGAATAGATTCTTATAAAATGTTTTTAACTACCTCTATAGCATTAACTGGGCATGATGGCACATGCCTGTGATCCTAGCATTGGGGAGGCTGAGGCAGGAGGATCAACATGAGTTGGAAGCCAGGCTGGGGTACATAGTCAGTTCAGAGTCAGCCTGAACTGCATAGTGAGATCCTATCTAAAAAAAAAAAAAACAGAAAACAAAAAACTAGTATATAGTATGAATTTATAAATCTTATTATCATATGCTGTTAAAGGTGTTCCCTTTAAGAGTAGTCATATGGAGAGAGAGTAAATGAGATACAGAAAGAACACACATTTTTCATAGTTTACTTTTTTTGAGATAGGTTCTTGCTATGTGGTTCAGGCTGGCCTTGAACTCATGTCAATCCTCCTGCCTCAGCCTCCCCAGTGCTGGGATTACAGACATGTACCATCTTACTCAGCTGCATTTTTCATATTTTAATAGAGGATCAGGAAGGGAAATAGATGAGGGTGTAGGTGAAGAAGCAATCTCTGCCTACTTGTATCACTGTCTAATCCACAGACATCTCCTCATGTTTAATGCTAATACTAGCCACCATTCTTACTGGCTTATATATTGTTACCTCATTTAACCCTCCCAACAAGCCTACCTGAGCAGGCACTATGATTATTACTAATTGGTGGAATGAGAATTGAATTCCAAATGTGTGTGACCCCAGAACCTAGTTTTTTGTTTGTTTGTTTGTTTTGTCTTTTTCAGACAGGGTTTCCCCACGCACTTCAGGCTAGACTTGAACTCACTTTGTAGCTGAGGCTGACCTCAAACTCACAGAGATCCTTCTGCTTCAGCTTCCTAAGTGCTGGGATTATAGGTGTGAACCACCTCACCTGGCTAAGAATCTAGGTTTTTAAAGCCTATTTTACTGATTTTTATTTGATAGTGAGACAGAGGGGATAAAATGCTCTCCGTTTTCAAAACCTGGCACCCCACATTACTAGTCACTTTTCTCAATTTATTCTGTTGAAATTGTTATGGGAAAGACACTTCATAAGGAATCAGAAAGCAGGATTCTAGTTTGGCTGCACTGTATTTTTGGACAAGGCATGTCAAGTTTAGGAGTACTTGACAGCGCTCCTTGAAGGGAGGAGCGCATTTCTTCCCCATCACCCTCCTCAAACCCCAGCTAGCAGCTTGAGGCAACAAGTGATGTTTAGAAAACAGTGGCAGAGGGGTAGACAAGGGAGTCTCTAGGATTCTTTCCTATTACTTGATCTTCAAATGGAACCGTAACCAGGTATGTGCACCACACAGAGCATACAGCAACACTTGGCCTTACAGACAAGTTTGCCAAATTCTCATGACTTAACTTGTATTTTGGGAGGCTTGGTCTTCATGGAGTGGGAGCCGTTCTTCTGATCCTATGACTGTACTGAGGCCTCCTTTATTTTAGAAAGAGTTCCTGGTGCTGTTGCATAACATAAGCAGCACGGATGAACTGTGGTAATCTTCACGAAGCGGGTGGGGACCTCCCTCCCTCCAAGTGAGTGCGAACAAGTCCTTCCAGAGCGGGACAGACCTCTGGCTGGGAGTGCTGGGTCTTGTGTGTGAATATTCTGCTACTTGCCCTTGTTGTGGTCTCTGCCCTTCCCTGGACTCTTAAGTTCCTTACCTGCAAAATACTGGTGGCGTCACAGACGAAGGCTCGGGAGTTGACACCCAAACCCCAGGCTCTTACTCCTCCCCTTGTGGGTGGGGCCGAGGCGGGGAGAGCATCCGGCCAAGAGCCGCCTCTTCCTCCGCCCCACCGCTAGGTCCGCCCTTTCCTCCTTCCCGCTTCCCGCCCCCTCGCTCCACCGAGGTGAGGTCACGCGGGAGACGTCACGGGGTTATGACGTCACAGAAGGGCGGAGTCTTCGTCGGGAGAGGAAGGGGCGGGGCCTAGGGCCACTACGCGTGCGCAGTGGGCGCGGCGCGGGAGGAGGCGAAGGCGGAGGCGGCGGAGGAGGCGGCGGCCGCGGCGCCGGGGGGGGGTGGGAGGGGGGGAGAGCGAGAGTGAGTGGCTGAGTGAGTTTACCCCTATGAGGCGGTGAGAGGCCCGGGGCCTACCTCCGAGGAGCGGGGTCGCGGCGCCGCCTAGCAGCGGGCCCCCTCTGGGTCCCCGGGCCCGGTGGCGAGGCGGCGGCGGCGGCTCGGCCGTGAGGCGGCAGGGAAGCGGGTGTCCGGGCCCCGCCATGGAGGGCATGGACGTGGACCTGGACCCAGAGCTGATGCAGAAGTTCAGCTGTCTGGGCACCACCGACAAGGACGTGCTCATCTCCGAGTTCCAGCGGCTCCTTGGCTTCCAGCTCAACCCGGCCGGCTGCGCCTTCTTCCTGGACATGACCAACTGGTGAGCGGCCCCGCCGCGCCGCGGCCTCGGGGCCCCGGGGAAGAGAAGGGAGGGGACACAGGGCGGTCGGTGGGCCGGACGGCCCCGCGGTGACACTGGGGCGCCGAGCGGGGCTGGGGCAGAGCTGGGAGGCGCGGGCGCCGCGGGGCTGGCCGGGAGGGGTGCGGTGCGCGGGGTTCTGCGGAAAATTAGGGCCCGAGGAACGTGGGACGAAGGCAGAAGGCCTGGGCGTCGAGGCAGAGCCGGTAGACCTAGGGGGAGAAACATGTGGTGCTGCCCGGGAGTAAAAAGCACGGGGAATGCGGGTTTGGGAAGTGTGGCTGGGGCTTGGAGAGTGACAAGATTGGGGCGAAACTCTCGAGAGTTGTCGTGGACGAACCTGGGGCACCGGAGAAATTTGGGAATTAGGAGCTGTGTGTGTGTGTGTGCGCGCGCGCGCGCGTGTGTACGTGTGTGTGTGAGTGTGTATTTCCATCGCGGAGATAAGGAAGAGACAGTATTTTGGGGGGAGGTAAATGAGTACTATGAGGGAGATGACTTTTGGAAGAGTTGTGCCAGGGAGGAGTGGGATTTATTAATGGAGGACCGTGCGTGTCAGACCTGGGACGCGGCTCGGGTGAAAACGTTAGGCAAAAAGACGAAAGGAGGTGATTAGGAGAGGGAACTTTGTGAAGGGACTAGAGCCCTTGGCGGAGGGTTCAACTACGGATCTTTGAGAAGGTTCTCCAGGATGCCTGAAGTTGCGAGGGGCTTCTTTGAAAGAAAACACGTTGATAGACCTTTGGGGAAATGGAAGGGGTTAACTTAGGCGAGGAACCAAGTGTTTTTAGCTTGTAGTTAGGTTGTAGAAGACTGAATTGGGCCCGAAGACTTCGGCACACGCAAAGAAGTGTTTCTTGGCTTGGGAAGCAGCACTGGGTATACTTGTGATAGGCAGAGGTGCCTCCGTTCTGAGTAGGGGTTGTTGAGTTCACTGTGGGTGAGGGAGAGAGTGGAGACCAGTGAGTTCCCTTGAAAGGCTTTCAGGTGAAGCAGCTAAACTGTCTCTGGGCAAAACAGCAGTGGGGTGCGTGCCCTTTGCTCAGTGTTGGGCATTTAGTCTCCTGACATGTGGAATCTTGTTTCTCTTGGCATCGCTTGCACAGCCAAGCACCCCTCTACTTCCTCGTCCACTGAATGCCTCGAGTAATTGCAGAAAAGAGACTGTAAGCCTTTTCCTCCTCACTCCTTACCTAGCTCGCATGGATGTCCTCATCTTTAAAGGAGAACCTTGTAGCTGTGCTGGAATCCAGATTTGTAAAAAAAAAAAAAAAAATTCCTGTACAGTATCTTAAAAAGCTAGTTATTAGAGCAAGAGTTAAATTAAATTTCCAGATATTTAGAGACAGACAGGAGGTAGTCTTTAGAATTAAGTATCTTTTGTGTCCAGATGAGCTCAGCAGGGAAATACAGCTTAGTGTAGTTTTCTGGCCACCAAACTTAGTGTTTAAATAGAGGGTGATAGGTGTTCCTGAACACGCTGAGAGAAACTTTGGTGAAATTTTAAAGTGAAGTTATATCTTGAGAGTGGTTTTTATTTGTTGTTTTTTGGGTTGTTTTTTTTTTTTTTTTTTTTTTTTTTTTTTTTTTTTTTTTTTTTTTTTTTTTTTTTTGCCTACCTGGTTTGCACTCCAGCTCTTTTTCTTTCTTGTTTACCATAGTTCAGCATAGGAAACTTGGCATATTATTGCCACCAGTTTGATAAGGAAGATCATTATTTCTCCGTACTTTCTAGTGAATTAAACTATTTAAACACTATTCTAATAAGTTTTTAGTTCTTTTAGAGTCAGTGTCTATAAGTACAATTGTTATGGCTACAAAACCAAGGTAATAAATTTTACATGCTTGGGGTATGTGTTTAACATCTGAGATCGTTTGTTTTTAGGTGTTGTGAAAAGTGAGGAATGGGTGAGGCACACTGGGTAAGAAAACATTAAAATATAGTTGGGCTATAAAACTTTTTTTCCTTTGGTATTAGAGGCTATGCTCGGGTCTCCTGCATGGTAGCTGAGCATTCCTATTTTGAGACAGGTTCTCGCTAAGTTGCCCAGGTCCTCAAAGTTTTTCATCCTCCTGAGTGAGTAGCTGGAATTACATATGTACTATCATGCCCAATAGCAGGTTATAAAGATTCTATTTGAGGGTTTTTGTTTTGTTCTGTTTTTTTTTAGATGATCTCCGTGTGTAGTCTGTGCTGGCCTTGAAATCATTATGAAGCCCATACTTTTCTCAAAATCATGAACCTCCTCCCTCAGCCTCCTGAGTACTGGGATTACAGACTATATTTGAGTTTTTAAATAAACTATTAAACACAGAGACAGTGGAGTAGTGGCATGTGTACTGATGACAGCTTATCACTGTGTAAAACAAGATTTTCTGAGCAAAGGAATGAATCATTAAAAAAATGCAAATTTTTTGTTTTTCAGAGTTTGGGATTCTCGTATAGGGGCTCAGACATACTAGGCAAGCACTGTGCCACTGAAGTAAAACCCAGCCCCTGTGTTCTTATTTTAAAGCATGTGGAAGTCTGTAGCCCTTTAGGAATCCACACAATTAAGTGATAATTCAACTTCAAGTCATATTACCTTAAACTTTGGCTACAGAAGGGATGTTTTTATTTGATTATAAAATAAAAACTTTTGAATTAAGAGCAAGAAGGCTTGACTTTTTTTTTCTCCTTGTTTTGAGATTGGGTCTTCTTTCTGTAGTTCAGGTTGGCCTTGAACTCGCTGTAGAGTTTCAAATGACCTTGAGTTCAGGATCCACTTTCCTCAATCTCCAAAGTGTTGGGATTTTAGGTGAGTTCCACATGTCAGGCTTCTTTTCTATGTGAACTAGTTAATTCCATAATCCAGTGCCAAACTGATTTCCTATAGTGTCCAAATCTTGACAGATTTTTTTTAGAAAATGAATACGGTACCCATCATAATAAACTAGTTGAATACATACACATGCATGAATGTATACTTAATCAAGTATGTATGTTATTACTGAAGTAAATACAGAGTCTGAGCCAGGCGTGGTGGCACACGCCTATGAACCCACCACTGAAAGGTCGAGGCAGGAGGGTTGCCCAGAGAGGCCAGCCAGGGCTACTTGGGGAGCGGGGGATGAGTGTCATTTAATGTCTAACTTTGCTAACTCTTGAAATAGCCCAAATATAGAGTTGGGAAAAATCCTGCAAACTTGCAGTAGTGGTTAACATTTTGAAATGGAGATGGTGGCGCACGCCTGTAATCTCAGCACTCTGAAGGCTGACAGGAGGATCATTGAGAGTTCGAGACCAGCCTGGGCTACAAAGTGAGCTCAAGGCCAGCCTGAACTGGATAGCGAGACCCTGTCTCAAAAAAGCCAAAAACAAAAAACAAAACAAACAAAAAGAAATGGAGATGATTAACTTTCTTGTGACTCTATAAGTGCCTGCTTTGAGTTATAATAATCATTGGATTGTCTGAAGACTATTACAAAATCATTTTGAAATGAAGACTATTGATCTGAAATTATGGGAAAATTATGAGTTTTGGGAAAATTATGTCTTTATTTTCAAAAGTAAGCAGTTATTGGCTGGGTGTGGCGGTGCATGCCTGTAATCCTAGCACTCGGGAGGCTGAGGCAGGAGGATTGTTGCAAGTTCAAGACCAGCCTGGGCTACAAAGTGAGCCCAAGGCCAGCCTGAAATGCATAGCAAGACTCTGTCTCAAAAAGACAAAAAAAAAAAAAAAGCAGTTACTGAAAAATGCACTAAATTTAATGTTTTCACCTTGTAAATTATATACCCTGCTAAAATTATTTTTTAGTAAAGTCAACAAAATTGTGTAGTATTTCTGTTTTTTTAATTTATTACTAAGTATTATTTACATTTGAACATTTTTGTAGTGTTTGTATCTGAATCTCCCCCCCACCCCCTGGATATTGGTAGACTGCCTCTTAATATAGGTTGACAGTTTTCATTTCTTAAGTGAATAAATGGTGTGATGCAAAATAAACCCAATATCCAAAAGCCAGGCAGAAATGTCTTATGTTAGTGTAACTTTGTATAGGTGGGACATCTTGTAGACTATTGGGGTAGGAATAAAGAACATAGAATTCTAAACTGGAAACTGGCTTTAAAGATTTTTCTGGTTTATTCCAGCTTTTTCTGTAAAGTTGTATCTAGCTCTTCCAAGAGAGCTATCTACCTTACTCTTATCCCAAAGGGCAGAGATTTGCATGCTATCTTAGTGTTTTACTTAATTTTTAGTTAGAATTATGTCAAAACTAAGTGTGCCTTGCTGCAGTTTAAAATTTCACTTTATTTTTGTGGTTTTTTAAAAATTATTTTTGTCTTTTTAAGACTGAGTTTCACTATACAGTTCAGGCTAATCTCAAACTTGCAGTGATCCTCCTGTCTTAGCCTCTGGAGTGTTGGGATTACAGGCGTATACCTACCTGCCTGGTACAATATAAAATTTTTTCATTTGCTTATGTCCTCCTTGATGATGGAGAAAATCTAATAAACACCTTTCTTAAGAGTTCAGAAAGTTTCAGTTCTAATCACTAGAAGTTTTCAGCTTTTTAGAATTTATTTTTTGAGACAAGGTCTTACTATGTAGTGCAGGCTGGCCTTGAACTCATGGTGATCCTTCTGCATAAGCCTCCTGAGTGCTGGTGTATACCACTACACCTGGCTTTACTTAGAATTTAAGCATGTTCAATATAATGGGTTCACGTCCCTTTAATTTCTCCAACTCGTACGTGTGTGTGTGTGTGTGTGTGTGTGTGTGTGTGTGTGTGTATTATTTATTTGTTTTGTTTTTGTTTTTGTTGAGACAGTCTTGCTGTGGATTCCAGGCTGGCCTTGAACTCCCAGTGATCCTCCTAACTCAGCCTCCCTAGTGTTGGCATGCAGGTGTCTACCACCATGTCCAGTGTGCACATGTGTGTGTGTGTGTGTGTGTGTGCGCGCGCATGCACAGTTTTTTAAGGAAAAAATTAGGATTCTGAGAACTTAATACAATTTTTAAAAAAATTGTGGCAAACTGTGTATCACATAAAATGACCCTGTTTTGGTTTTTGAGACAGGGTCTTGCTATATAGCTCAGACTAGCCTTGAACTCACTGTATAGCCCAGGCTGGCCTTGAACTCACGGCATTCTTCCTGCCTCAGCCTCCTGAGTGCCCTTTTCTTAAAACTACCATTTGGCACACTTTTTTGTTTATGTTTGGTCTGGAGATTTAAGCATGTGCTCTACCACTGGGTGAAATACTGAGCCCTCAGGCTTGTGTTTTTTAAGAATAGTATTAAGTTTTACTTCCATCACAAAAGAACTTTTTCCTAGATTCACAAACCACAGAGTAGATCTGAAACTCATTTAACAAGGGAGGAAACTTAGAAATGGATTAAGAACAGGCAGAGGAGGCCAGGCATGGGGATGCATGCATGTAATCTGAGCATTTTTGAGGGTGAGGCAGGAGGATTGTTGCAATTTTGAGGCCAGTCTGGGCTACATAGTGAGTCCAGACCAGCCTAAGCTACACAGCAAGACCTTATCTTAAATTAAAAAAAAAAAAAAAAAAAAAAAAGGCGAAGGAGACACCATGAGATTACATAATAGGTACTACTGATTCTCACATCTAGAATCTGATTTCATTTTATCACTGTGTGGTTATATCTTTTATTGACCTAGTAGGGAGCCTCTGACAATGTTGAGAACATTATCAGAGACTATTTTACAGAAAATAAAACACTTTTACAAAAATTTTTTCCCAAGTTACATTTCTATAAAACGTCTGATCCATCCATAGTAGATGCATGTAGTGTTCCAAAACATTCATACTGCTCCCCTGAAATACCTGGACCCAACTAAGATGTTCTAGTACCCAAAACTGCACAGTACTAGCCCAGTGATAACGCTTAGGAAAGATGTAACCAGCGTTGGCTATGTTAGTAAAGGAAATTAATCTACAGCTACACTGAGAACGAAGTCCAATACTAAGTCCTAAAATGTGCTCTAAACATTTAGAAGTGACATTTGCCTTGTCACAAAGGCTAAAGGATAACTTAAATACGTAAGTAGGCAAAATGCCTGTAAGGGGGCCAGAAGTGTGTGTAAAATGTCACACAACATTGAACTGTACATTTAAATTGGTTAAAGTGGTACATTTTATTTTAAAGATAGTAATTTTTTTTCAGTTTTTAATTTATTTTATTTTATTATTTTTTTTTTTTTAGTAGGGAATTAGAACTGGATGTTGTATTACATAGTTATCTTCACATTAGTTAACACAAAAACATTAAAGGAAATACCAAATTATAGATAAGATAGTAGGGAATTTGCACTGGATGCTGTATAATATAAAGTTATCTTCATTTCTGCTAATACAAAAACAACTGAGGAAATACAGAATTATAGAGAAGAT
>PVLD010028333.1:0-14130 GCA_004027595.1 Dinomys branickii
AGCCCCTTTCATTACGGCCAGTTCACCTGACTGCAGACAGCAGGAGAGCAGGGCACAGCCTTGTGTTCCTGGCCCAGGCACTTGACACACATGTATTGACTTGTCTAACAGCTGTTTGTTGCTCTGTTGTATGACAACTGGGACATCATTTTTTTGCTTCTCTTCTGCCACCAGGATCCTCTTTCTCTGTCCTTCGATGCCTCAGGGCAGAGGGAGAGGATGTTGGCACTCAGGGATCTCACCCAGGGCGCTGATCAAGCACAGGGACTTCAAAGGTGGAGCAGGAGACTGTCAGACAGCGCTGGCACAAGCTTTGCTAAATGACGCAGCCTAACGCTCCTGTTTGCCGCGGGACCCTGACTGCAGCTCTTACTTGTTCAACCAGCAAGTCTGGAGCTTAGCTACACTGTCACCTCTTCCCTCTGGGCACTGCTCCTGCCCCTGCTTACACTTCCAGCTGGGGCTTATGCCCTGTTCCCTTCCCCTGCCTGGTTTAGGTCCCCAAGAAACATTTTTGTCCTGGATCCCAGGGAGGAGATGCCTGAGCTCTGCTCTTCCTGTCTTAGGGTCTTTTGAAAAACCCTTGCTGGGCTCTAAAACATGTCTGTCTTGCTTAAGTTACTTCCTTTGGCTTGAAAACACGGAGGAGGGTGCTGGGGCAGGCTGGGTGGAGAGGCAACTTCAAGGAGACAGCGGGGGAGGAGAGGACAGGGCTGGATCCGGGCCGGGAGACACAGGGCTGGCCCTGGCTGGGAAAGCAGGAGCAAAAGCGCTGTTGGATGATTAGGAAACTGGGAATGTGACTAGGCCAAAGTGCCAGGATACACGGGTTTGTGGGCCAGAGAGTATGGTGGCTCGATGCCCCGCTGCTCCCAGGATTCTGACACCCCCTGGGTCAGAAAGGCCAAAGAAGTGGGGAACCGTTCACATGCAAAGGCCAGAAGTGTTGTGTGCAGGGGTTGCTGAAAGGGTCTGGGGTGCCCACTGCAGTGCGGAGACAGCTCTCTTTCCAGTTCTTCACACTCTGCGGGACAACTGTCTGTCCCTCTGTGGCCTCCCTCCTGGACAAATCACTACCCCATTTCCTGTTGTGATTTTAAAAACACACACACCAGAGAGAGAGAGAGAGAGAGAGAGAGAGAGTGTGAGGGAGAGGGAGAGGGAGAGGGAGAGGGAGAGGGAGAGGGAGAGAGAAGTGAAGTTGGCCAGCTGGACTTGGGGATTCTTTCGCAATCTTGCTCCCTGCAGCTTGGGGGACCTTTTCTGAGCCTCCCCATCTACCTCATTCTTTCCCAGGCAGCATGGCGCAGAGAGGGGAAACGTAGAATCCCTGAGACCCTCTAGAATGTCCTCTCACACACAGCCCAACCTTTCTTAGTGACTTCAGCAAACCCTATTTGCTTCCAGGCCTCAATTTGCAAGCTCAGAACCTCCCCTCGCCACACCCCCACCTTCCCAGGGCCCCAGTCCCGCAGCCGGCCTCCAGCCTCATTCTTCCTACAGTGGAAAAATCCTCAGGGCTCAAGGGAGGGCAGGCCAGAGAAGCTCAGCTGAGGAAATGCAGAGCTGGGGCAGGTGGGATGCGGACGAGGGCGAGCAGATATGACCACCAGCCCGGCCCAGGAACAGCCATGCAGGAGGCAGGCTGGTCAGAGGTCCCTTGAGAGTGTGGTCAGAAGTAGGGATTAGGGTGGGCAGGCTGGGTCCCGGCTCCGGAACCGTCAGCCCTACCACCCACCAGGGCCTCAGTCTCCAGAACTTCCATCTTCTTCATCACTTCCAAATACTCGCCGTGTGTGTGCACAGCTTACACTCTCACCTACTTTGTATTTCTTTAAATCCAGTCACTATTCTTATTTTGTTGCATCCTCAACAATCTAGGAAATCACAGGCTTGATAGGCTGGTTATAGGAGTTTCCTAATCATAGTACCAAATAAACGCATAATAATAATTTTTACAAACCTTGTCCATGTGCCACTTAGAGTTAAGAGACAGCCACTTTGGGAAAGGAAGTACCAAAAACCAAGCGATTGGCTTCAGTGCTCACTGAGGGTCTTCCCTTCTCTTCTGGCTCCTACAATCTAGCTCTCCAGGCATGGACTTGCAGCCTCACAGGCCCCTATCTAGCTGGGACAGTGGCAGCAGCAGGGAGGATGTGCGCTGGCTATAACCCTGGGGGGAGGGAAGAGATGACCCACCTGATCCAGGGCGGTGAGACCTGAGGCTGGAGGAGGTAGGATGGAAGACCGCCACCCAGGAGGGCGGAGAAGGCAGAAGGCAGGAGAAAGCAGTAACCCTTTTCTTCATTCTCTAGGGGAGCTAATTATAGGCCAGGAGCCTACTGAGCAGGTGAGTACAGGGGGCCCAGCCACCCTGCACCCCAGGGTGGGCCTCCCCCTGGGCAGGGGGATGAGTGAGGCAGGGGGAGGGTGCTAGGGAGAGACACTTCGACATCCTCAGCTCAGGGCCCATAATTACTCTGTGGGATGAGAGCAAAAACAACCGTCCTCAGGGTGACAGCCAGACATTCTGGCGTCAGGGGTGTGGGGTGGGGGCAGGGCTGGGAGGAGAGGACAGAAGCTGGGGCGAGAAGGACCCACTCATTCACCCTATTTCCCTCCAGAACCTTGGTCTCTTCCGGACTCCTGGACTCTGCCCTAGAGGGGCCCAGTGAATCTAGTAGACTGAGAGGCAAGGCTCTGGCCTGGGTGTCTGCCTAAGGCTATTTCTTCCTTCTGGGGAGGAAGTCAGCAGAAATCGAGAACGTTCTTGTCACAGCACCCCAGAGTCACCTACCCACTAGGGCTGGAGAGGACACTGCTGGACATACTTGCCCAGCAAGGACTGATGGGCAGGGCAATGGGCAAGGAACTGGACTGGGGAGGGCGGCTGTCTCCTGAGATCTTCCCCAAGCCCACCCTATTTACTATGGGGTTCTTGGACTGTGAACCCCTCAAGAGCTTGGCAGCCCTCTCATCAGCACCCCAAGGGGACCCAAATCTGATCCGAGATGAGCCTTGGACACTAACAGCCCAGTACGCCATCACGGATGCTCTGAAGGAGCTGAGGGCTGACGTGTGAGCCCTGTCATGAAGCCACAGAGTGAGGGCCTCCTCTGCCCTCCCTCATCTCCAGAAGCCCCTTTCTCTCTCCCAGAGTGAACCCCTTGCAACCTCCTAGCATCTTCTTTTTTCTACAGGGATCATCACAGAACTGAATAAAGAAGCTCAAAGATCTTCTAGAGGGTTTGGGGGCATAGCTCAGTAGTAGAGCACATATTTAGCATGTGAGAAGCCCTGGGGTTGATCCCTAGGACAGAAGAAGAAGAGGAAAGAAGAAAGAAGAAGGAAGAGGAGGAGGAGAAAGAGAAGGAGAAGGAAAAGGAGAAGAAGGTAAGAAGAAGAGATTTTCTAGAGAAGCTGAAGGTTCACAATCTTAAATCTTAAGTGAATGGTCCTTTATGTACCACTACCTACTGGCTGTCACTTCAGTTAATCTGATTTGGACAGACAAGCTCAAATCCACTACACAGATGAGGAAACCAAGGCAGAGATAAGGAATTCTGATTTATTCAGGGTCATAAATGAAGCTACCCTGGGGGGGTGGCAAATCAATCACAGGCCAGGTTCTCTCTCTCAGCCCCGCGAAGCATTTCATGGAAATGTGATGATGTCAGAGGTTGACTCTAGAGCTTTTTGTTTGTTTGCGTAGTGGCATCTGAGAAGAGCAGGACTGTGCCAAGCAGTGTGTCTACACTCACGCATGTGCCCCATCCCGTGACTACCTTTTCTTCTACCTACAGCTAGAAGCCCTTTCTGAGCATGTCCCCAAAGGAAATGAAGGCCCTGGCTCCTCTGCCCTCAGCCATAACTCAGCAGGGCTTCCCTTGGTTCCGCTCTTTCTTCCCCTAGCCTTGGCTCCTGCTGCACGGGTCAGCCCCTCTGTGGTCTAATCAGCACTCCCCTATCCTAGAGAAGGGACAGTTTCTGGTCTCTAGAGAATGACCATTCATTGCCCTTTCAACCCTCACTTGTCCTCTGAGAGAGCTCTCAGCCCAGAGCTAGAAATGCAAGGGCCAGCTAGAGACAGCACAAAGAGGAAGCAAAACTGTGGCTCTGACCTTGCTCCAAACCAGCAGCATGGTGTCCAGGCCCCTGCCTCAGCCTTCAGAGATATCTTAATTGGACTCCTGCCCCAGACAGGGACCGTCATATCTAAGCCACTATCCCTGCTCCAGCCAGCGTCCCCCGTACGCATCTCCCTTGCCCTCCCCTGCCCTCTGAGCTGGGAAGGGGTGACTCACGGTGTAAGCTGAGGGAGATGTTGATGGTGTGCTCATCCACAAAGCCCTTCAGGCCTGGCATGCGGGCACACTTCAGTTGTGTCTGGGCGGCGCTGTCTCCAACGTGGACCCAGCATACGGTCTCGTTGGCATAGCTGAAGTCCATGGCTGTGGTCTGCCGTGTGCTGGTGGGTGTGATGGTAGACACCTGGGCCCCACTCAAGTATGTAGCCAGGATGTTCTGGGAGTTGGCGATCAACAGCACAGGAGGCCGGTCTACTGGCTCTGAGGATGGGGCAGAGAAGGGTCAGTGCAGCTGGGGCCTGTGGATTTCTCAGGCCACTCCCTATCAGGGAACTGCATGGAGGGTGTCTGGCACGGAGGTCACAGGCAGCCTCACCCACCATTCTTCGCCTTGCAGGAGCGGTTGTCAGGTTGCAGCAGGTACCCTTCCACGCAGCTGCATGTGAAGGAGCCGTCTGTGTTGGTGCACAGCTGGCTGCAGGTGCCATACACGGAGCACTCGTCAAAGTCTGCCAGGGAAAGGACAAGGGCATGGTCATTTCCAGTGTAGTGAGGTCAGGAATGCGGGTGCCCTCAGACACCACCATCTGTCCATCCTAACACCTACTTTGAAGGATGGTTTGGCAGAATCTCTTCTAGTATCAAAGGTGCTAACTTTATTGCCCAGCAAAGCTAGTCTTAGAACTCACTCTGGAGAATCACCACACATGTGCACGTCATCCATTCATTCAGAATTTTTTTTTTGGTAGTACTGGAGTGAGCCCAGGGCCTCAAGGATGCTAAACGTGCCTTTACCGCTGACCTGTATTCCCAGTCCCCTCTCCACCCCCTGTAGAGACAGGATCTTGATGTGTTGCCCGGGTTGGACTCAAACTTTTGATCCTCCTCCTAAGTAGCTGGGCTTATGGGTGTGTACCACCACAAACAGCTGTAGGAAAGATTTCTTGAGCACCTACGTAACAGGTATGAGATATGTACCAGCAAATTTTGAAACAGACCCACATTGTTGTCCTCAAGAAATTTATATTTGGATAATGAATGAAATTGTTGTTATAACACTGAAGAAAACAAAAGGTAAAGTGTATTTGAGAGGTGCTAAGTGTCATGAAAAGTAACTGGTGGTATTGAAAAAAAAGTTAGACCAAGAGGAGCTGGGGCATAGCTCGGTAAGTGGAGTATTTGCCTCCTGTGCACAAGGCCCCAGGCTCCATCCCCAGCACTGAAAAACAAATTACAGAAAGGGAACAGAGAACGCAGGTAGTAGGAGTGTGATTTAAGAGTGGCCAGGATGGCTGCCCAGAGAAGCTGGCACTTATGCAGACTCAAGGGAGGCAAATTTAAAACAGAAAGTTTGCATTGCTTATGACAGAAAAATTGGGAACATCTTAGTCATCAACAGGGAGATGGCCAAGTAAATTGTGGTAGTAATTATACGTCACAGTGGTTTTTAAAAGAATGAGGTAGATCTTTACATATTAACAGAGAAAAATATCTCTGGAACATACTGAGGAGCAAAAAACACTGTAAACGATACCCACAGGATGGTACTCTTTATGCAAAAAGGGACACAATACACACAAACACTTTCGTTAGATTTTCCATGAGTCCACACACGCAAATGCACACGTGGGTATCTGCAAAGAGAGGCAGCACACTGATAGCAGAACTGACTTCCAGAGAGATGGGAAAGGGACCGGAATTGAAAAGAAGCTGTCAAAGGCAACCAGATGTATCTGTAATGCTTTCATTTCTTATAAGAAAATTTATCTACAGCCTATAATAAGATGCATTTTTAAAAGTCTGGTGGAAGCAAGTAGCTAGGGTTCCTCACCATGCCTGAGCTCCCCCTTGGCCCCTCCCTCTCATTTCCCCTACCCTATCAGCCCCTGGCAGCGAGTGCGCGCCCCGCACGCACACACACACACACACACACACACACACACACACCACACACCACACACCACACAAGCACACGCACTAACGTACCTTTGCAGGTTTTGCCGTCTGCCTGCAGCTGAAAGCTGCTGTTGCAGTAGCACGTGGGCCCACTGAGTGTAGGGACACAGTGGTGCTGGCAGCCCAGCCTAGAGCAGTTACCTCGGAGCTCTGTGTGGGGAAGGAAAGAGAGACACACTCAGGTCTCCAGACCCAGCAGCCACCCTCAGACAGCAGCCTTCCCTCATCTCCCGTCAGTCTCCAAATCTGACTTCAAAGGGAGGGTCAACATTGTCCGAGAGGGGAAGGGCCTTAGGAAGCGTGCACTGTATTTTGCAAATGAGGAAACTGAAGCCTAGAGAGGGCCTGAGATTGGCTCAATGCCACAGAGTCAATTTCAGCTTAGAACCACCTCTCCCTGCTCTGGCTGCTCGGGACCACCTGTGTCCCCATAGGGTTCTGGTACTTTGCTGGAGTCAACAGGAAGAAGATACACTGAGTCTTGTCCTTCTCGCAGCCTTTTATCCGCATTGCACACAGAATCCAAGGTCAGCTTCCGGTGAAGGTGAAGAACAGGTATGGATTCGAGCCTGTCTTGAGCTCTGGCCTAGAAGCACCCCTTCAACCCATCCCTTGTGCCCCTGGAACCTCGGAGAGAAAGCTCAAGGTCCAGGGGGAGGATGGAGAGAAGGAGCAAAATTGGTTCCCTCGGGATCCTCTTCCAATCTTTCTTCTGCCACTGACCCACTTCCACAGGGGAGACAGAAGGGAGTGAGACAGGAGGGGGGCGAGGTGGGAGAGAGAGCAGTTGCCTGCCCCCCCAGACCAGCGACCCAATTAATGGCCTTGCGTGGGGCCAGGCAGCTGGGCCACAAAGACCCCTTTGTCCAGCTGCCTCACACCCCCGCTCCCCCCAGGAGAGAGAGCGGCTGAGATGTTAAGGCGTTTAAGGCACTAAGACTGCCAGGAAGAGCTCAGATGGGGGCCAGGCCCGAGTTACTCTTTCTCCTCTCCATTTCCACCCAAGAGCCCAAATGTGCTGCCTTCCAGCCCTCCCCTAAGAAGGGAAATATGGTTTGTTCTAGAAAAGAGTTTCTCTTCTGGATATAGGGTGGGGTGGGGTAAGGAGACCCAACTTCAGTAGAAGCAGAGTTTAAACCCTAGGTTTTCCAGGTTCGCTGTTTTCAAAACTGAAAAGGTACTCGGACGCAAGTAAACTTGGATACACACAGTCTGACAGGAAGAGGTATTGGTGGTATTGGTGGTAACTGAAGTCGGCCCCAAGCTTACTTCTGCATCCTATTCCAGGAGCTTCAGAAAAAAATCAACCAAAGGAAAGGAGAAATATCTTCCGAAAACTCTCTTGTTCCACACTGCCTGCCTGATTGAAAGGATCCAGATGTGTCTCCTCCCACAGGCAGATGTTTTCTGACGTGTATGGCACAAGATGGCCCCACCTCTCGTCCTGTGATTGCCCCTCCCGCAGGGCCTTGCTCAGGGCCTCTCCAAGGGTGCCTGTTCCAGACCCAGACCTCAGGATGGTAGAGAGAGGCCAGTATTCCCAGGCAGACAGGTCTGAGGCTCTGTCTCTTCCCAATTCTCTGATTTTTCCCCAGTTGCTTGCGCAGTGACCCAGACTCTCCGCGGCCCACAGGGTACTGCAGAGCTGGTGACCTGAGCCACAGGTAGGAAGAGGTCTGACTTACCATGTAATGTTCCCTCCTCAAACTACAGGGCTTTGCCATCGACCACCTCTGAAAGTACAGGCTATCAGCGACAGAGGGTACAATGCAGATTTTAGGGCCCCCCAAGACCTACAGTTCCTGGGATCCTTACAGGGCACTGGTGAGGACAGCAGGTAAACAGAACTATAGATCCTACTAACCCCAGCCAATTACAGTGTCAGGACTTATGTCCTTTTGAAGAAAGGACCCCATTACTCAAAGCAGAAAGTACGAAAAAACTGATCTCCTTTTTACAGATGAGAAACTGGGGTCTGGAAAAAGCACACACAGCCAGAGGGAAATGCCCAGGCCGGGACATTTGTTTGATCAAGCTCCAAGCCCAAGGGCTCACCAATGTCATCTGCCATCTAATGGCAAGTCTGGGCAGGGGAGTAGGACAAAGCCTCACCCCCACCGATGGTGCAAAGAACAGTCCTTGGGTGGCAGGCCTCCCATCCTAGCGGGTGCCAGGCAGACAGCCCACGCGTCATCTACCGGCAATGAGAGAGTACAGGGCAGTCCTTACCTCGGCAGTGGGGCCCCTCATCTGAGCCATCCACACAGTCCTGGACCCCGTTGCAGAGGCGGGACATGGGAACACAGAGTTCAGTGCCCAGGCAATTGTGCTCATTCGGCTGGCACCGTTGGGCCTTACTCTGTGGACCTGGGAGGAGATGGAAGAGTTGGCATCACCAAGCAGGCTATGGTGGCTGTCTGGCCAGCTTGCACTGAGTGGGGTTGTGGGGTTGGGATAAACTGAGACTGCGGTTTCACAACTGGCACTTTTTAGAAGTCTCGGATGTTCGCTAGATCCCTCGGCCCCTAGAGCAGTGAGGCAGAGCCTTCTGGAGCTTCCAGTGATAACGAAGAGCTGGCCGCAGCACACGTGTCATAGGTTTGCCAGCAGTTTTCACCCACCTTTCCCAACAGCAACCACACATCTGGGAGCAAGTGCAGGGGAAAACTACACCTTCAACAAAGACCCCACTGCCCTCATGAACTGATGCCTACGGACCCCAGGGCCTCAGTGCTCTACACTTAGAAGGAAGGAGGTCAGAGTGAAAGGTTTGGTTTAGCTGAGTCCAGGGCAGAGAGAAACTTAAATGATAAAGAACATCATCACCTTTGCATAGCTCTCCAGGGCACAGAGCCTGGGGATGAGCGTGATACCACCAAGTCTTCTAGAACTGCACTGACTAATGCGTAGCATCGACCACATGGGTGGCCATGAAACAGCTGAAATGTGACTAGTTCAAACTAGCTATAAAATGAGAATGTACATGTCACTATAAAAACACACTGGTGGCCAGGCGTGGTGGTGCACGCCTGTAATCCCAGCACTCGGGAGGCTGAGGCAGGAGGATCGTTGCGAGTTCGAGGCCAGCCTGGGCTATAAAGTGAGCTCAAGGCCAGTCTAAACTACATAGCGAGACCCTATCTCAAAAAGACAAAAAAGGATTAAAAAAAAAAAAACCACACTGGATTTGAAGACTTAATACAAAAAAGGACAAAGATCTCCGATAAATTTTCTATGGGTAATAATATATTGAAACGATAATACTGTACTGTGGATACACTGGATAAATTATTAACATTAACTTTTTTCTTTTTTCTTTTGTTTTAAATGTGGGTACTAGAAACTTTCAAACTTGCACAT
Organism: Dinomys branickii; assembly: GCA_004027595.1. Classification (NCBI taxonomy): domain Eukaryota; kingdom Metazoa; phylum Chordata; class Mammalia; order Rodentia; family Dinomyidae; genus Dinomys; species Dinomys branickii. The sequence goes on from PVLD010028333.1 coordinate 9,624, forward strand.
GTGCCTTTCAACGCATTTCTATTAGTGCTGCTCTAGACTTCCACCCCAGAGCAGGGCCCTGATGAAAGGATTTCAGAAGAGCCAAATGCTGTGGCCAGCCGGTGATGTCTCTGGTACTTCCAGACTTGCCAGGAGGGTGACTATACCCATGCCCAGGCAGATCCAGGGACTCTGGAAGAGTCCACACGCACAGGTGAGGGATGGGAGTGTGGTAGGTTGTGATGTGTGGCAAGGTCTGCACGGGGGGCCGGTGTGTACGTGCATCTGTTGGTGCTTATGTCTGGGTACCTCTGAGTGTGGGCTGTGTGAGGACTGGCATAGACTATGGCCTGTGTCTGTGCCTTTCTCAGAGTACGGATAAGCAATTTGGTGTGTGGGGGGTCTGTGTCTGTCTGTTATGGGCCCGGGAGGGTGCCGGGGTTGATGTGATGTGGGCACGTGCATAAGATGGGGTACGCACCAAACCAAAGAAAACAATGGCCAAAAGGAGCCAGATTTGGGCCATCTGCAAGGGTTTCTTTACTCTGAACACCTAAGCACAGGGTCCGAAATGTAGGGTGTAGAGGTGGTGGCATCAGACCGGAAAAGACTATAGGACAAGTACTCTCGGCCCCACTCCTCCAAAGCAGGGTGTGAGATGAGGAGAGGACTGAGGGCTTCACTTTGGGTCCTAAAATTACCCCTAATTAGTATAGGTTTAGGTGGGGAGGGAACACGGGGGGAGGACTGGAGCAGGAGAACACCCAGGAGAGAGGACAGAGACAGTTGTGGGATAAAGGGTCACCTAGACCCTGCGCCAGGTTAGCCAAGCAGGGGGACGCTGAAGGTGGAGACCCCAGGACTCCGCCAGTTGCTCAGGATTTGGGTCGCCAGTAAGTCCTCCACCCCTCCTCTGGCAGGAGGAAGACTGGGTGGGGACCTTTCTCCCAGTTTAAACAGCTGCCTCTGATTACACCACTTATTGGGGGCAGGGAAGGCAGAGATGGCGGGAAATGTGCAGGGGTGGGGCTTCTGGTACACAGGCTGAGCAAGACCCTGGCCTTTGGCCTGAGAGCCTAAGGACAAAACGGTACCTGGCAGGACCTAGAGGCCACTCACCAGGACCCAGGGAGACACAAAACTGGGAAGAAGAGGAAGGGCTGCCAAGTCATCTTCTCCCAACAATGCCGCAGCCCACGGCGCACAGTCCCCAGTAGGCTCGGGGTACAGTGGCCCAGGGAGGGTTTAAGGTGCCATTCCTATGCACACCAGACAAAGTACCAGGCACTGTGAAGAGAGGGCAGAGGACAGTTTTAGCTGTGTCATGGGCAAACACAGCCACAGAGCAAGGTCCACACCAGGCTAGAGAGTACCTGTCCTCACCTCAAACATCTGCCAAAGGCAAAGGATGTCAAGGGTTTGGAAAGAGAGCCAGGAAAGGAACTTACAAATCTCAGGGGCCTCGTCAGAGCCGTCTGGGCAGTCTTTCTCTCCGTCACACCGCCAGCCCTTGGAGATACAGGTGACCTGGTCTCTGCAGGCAAACTGCTTGGGGCTGCAAGTCTTAGGGGCTGCGGGCAAGGAAGCAAGAGGGGAGTATAAGGGAGGGCAGAAGCCAACCCAGAGGCCCGAAAGCTCCCCCAGACTCCCCTCTCTTCCCTGGCATTAGTCCCCACTGGGCCCAGATTCTAGCCATAGTCCATGTGCTTGGACTTGACACTGTGTAGCTGTGGCAGGGGAGGGCAGGGATCCCAGGAGGCCGTTACCACCACCACCACCATCACCAGATGCTCAAGGCTGCGGGACCACTACACCTTTCCTCCCCCTCAGGGTCAAAGCCCTCGCTACTCTCGTCACTCCGACCAGACACTAATACCCCAGGCTTTGCTGACTAACAGTGATGGGGGGCAGGGGGAGAGGCCTTTGCTGAGTTTTCTCTTCATTTTCCTTTCACTCCCACTAGTAGCCCAGAGCTGCCTTTTCTAACTTCTCTGCTTCTCTGTCCTCTAGGACACTCTTGATCCTTGACTCACGACCCCAGCCAACCCCAACCCCAAATCAGCAAGTCTCCAGACTGGAGCTCTGTATAGGGGGTACCCTTGGCACACAGAAGAAGCTCAGAGATGGCATGTGCAGAGGGACAGAGGCGCTGAGTAGGGCAGATACCCCGCTGTCACCTCCGCTTTCTAAAAGACAGTCCCCTAGCTGATTAGATCTCAGAGAGGATTTCCCACAGAAGTCCTCAGGTAAGAGGCGCCAAGAGATTGCTCAGGACAGTACAGTTGGAGAACAGACGTGGGGGTGGCAGGCACGACCTCCAATAGCCTCTGCTCACCAACCTGTGGAATTACCTCATCCAGGACCTCCTAGGCCTGCCCTCCCAGCCCATCCTCTTCCCTCCCTTGCTCTAGGAGGTGCTAGAATGGTAGTGGTCAATTCTTATTCCTGAGGGCTTAGTACACGCTGGGAACTGTGGTAGTTCTTTCCATGTATCATCTTCTCTAACCCTCTCCACAGGATGACAAGGTGGGGGCCACTTGTGCCACCATTTCACAGATGGGAAACTGGGCCACACTTGCCTGGGGCCACAGAGCTGGCAAGTGACAAAACCAGGACTCAACTCACTCAGTTCAGCTGACTTTAGGCTCTTCACGAGTGCAGTCCATACGAGTCTCCTACCCCTAAAGGAGGCTCAGAAGCACCCACCCCATCACCATGTGTCGCATGGTGGTCCTTGCCCTCCCCACCAGGACCAGGTTCCCAGCCTCCTGGTTCTTCATCACCTTTTCCTTGGCCTGTGTCAAGGCCACTGCCATGGTGCTGGCACGCACTGAAGGCCAGCCCTGGGCCAGGCACTGCCCTAGGCACTGAGCTGCAAGGGCAGGCCTTACTCCCTCCCCGCCCCTCAGGAACACGTCTCCGAGGAAGACGGTTGTGAACAGCAAACTCAAATGCAGGGCAGAGATGGAAGGGCAAGGAAAGTGTGTCAGGGCTCCGGGGGAGGAAGGAAGGTTGGTGGGGTCATGCGGAGATGCCTTCCCTCCATAACCCCCATCTCTGGCAGAGGGGACTGCACTCAGGCCTGTGGCCAGAACCAGAGCTGAGTTCAGGAAACACATCAAGGACTGCGTGGCCAGGCCCCCCGCGTCCCCCTCCTGCCCCCCTACCCTGAGCCGGGAATAAAGGCCCCTTGAGGAGGTGGATAATGCTGAGTTCATCGCCCCACTGGGCCAGCTGTGAGGTCTTCCCGGGAAACATAGCCCGCCAGCCTAGTTAGCATGCCGGAGAACCAACGTCCCGGCCAGCCAGGCCGCCTGAGGGGGGCGAGGGCGCTGCAGCGGGACTCAAAGGCAGATGGGATGTTTGGAGCCCAGAAATGGACCCTGTGCTCCCCCCAGCTCCAGGCTTCTTTCCTCCCCCAGCTGGGGCTTGCTCTGTGCCCCCATTCCTCCTCAGGCCAGAACTCAGAGCCAGGGCCGAGGTCATGGGTTGGTCACTCTAACCTCCCTTCCATTCCATGGTCCCCCCTCCTTGGGCCCTCACATAGTCCCCCACTGTCCCCCACCCCCATTTTTGGCCTGAACTCGACAGAGGAAACAGCAGCTGGCAAACTCCGAAAGCTGGAATGAGAGATTCACAAACCAGATGTGCTCTTTCGGAGAGAGGGGAGTGGGGGATGGGGGGAGTGCAGGGAAGAGGAGGGCTCAGCCCCTGTCCAAGCAGCATCTCCTCGAGCCCAGGGGTAGAGGGCTGGTGGGGGCGCACATCCCCAGAAGGCCAGGGTGGCACAAGGACCATGGAGGTGTATGTGAAGGAACTTCCCTCCTGTCTGGGAAGGTGGAGACAGCCTCAGGAATCTCAAGTGAGAAGGCTGAGGCCTGTCTTTGATTTCTTTCAAGGGGAGAAGAGAGAAAAGAAACACATAACCTACTTTGGGGCAGTCTCCACGGCCAAGGGAAGCCTCCTCCAGGCTGGGGCGGGGATGGGGGTGGAGACGTATAATCTGCTTAGAGGCAAAACCAACCCCAGGCCCCTTCGATGAGCCTTCTCCACCTGAGTCTAGCACTCAGAAAACCACCTTTGTGTTCTGCATTCAGACGGAGAAACAATATCGCCCTCAGCTCAGAAGCAGCTAGCCTCCTGCACCTCGCAACACGAGGTTATACTCTGGCACACGGTCACTGTTGCTGGCCACAGATCTCAAACCCTCTCTGTATTAACTCGTTTAGATCCTCACAACTTTGCAGAGGTGGGTGCGTTGTAAACCCATCTTATAGACAAGGAAACTGAGGAGCGATGAGTAACTGAGCGCTTGGAACCCAATTAGGAAGGGAAAAGGGCAGGCAGAGTGCCGGTCCTCCGGAGCTGGGCAGGAGGAGATGGATCAGCAGGGGTTGAGGAGCGGGGCACAGAGGTGACAGAGATGGACAAGAATGGGACACAAGAGGGGTGAGGTAAGAGGGAGAAGGAGGAAAGGGCTAGAGAAGAAGGAGAGCGAGCTAGTTCCAGGAAGAACACCAGGACACAG
>PVLD010028334.1:0-19531 GCA_004027595.1 Dinomys branickii
ACAGGGTCTCATGCAGTTCAGGCTGGCATTGAACTCATGCATGTAGCCCAGACTAGCCTCAAACTTGCAACGATCCTCTTGCCTCAGTTTCCAAGTGCTGAGAGTACAGGCGTATGCCACCATGCCAAGCCTTGAGCTTACTTTGTAGCCCAGGCTAGCCTCGAATTTGCAAGGATCCTCCTCTCTCCGCCTCCCCAGTGCATGAATTACACATGTGCACAAATTTGCTTTAACTTACATATTAGTGGTTTCACTTAAACTATTATGCGTTACATCTGGCATATGTGTTTGAACAGTGATTAGATCACGGCTGTGCTATACTGGATGTGCTCAGTGCGTCATGAGGAGGCAGGGCCTGGCTGGGGCGCCAGCCTCCCGGGTCGCTGTCTGAAGGGGATGTCTCCTACCAGAGAGTCCTCCTTTTTCTTTCTACTTCGTTGAAGCCATGAGTGAGCAGCTTTTTTTTTTTTTTTTTTTTAATCAGATGCTTTCCCTGTCCCCCTCCTTCCTGGGAGCCAGCCAGCTGTGGACTGGATTCTACAAAACATGACCGAAAATGAACCTCCCCTTTGCGTTGTGGTGGTCAAGGATTTTCTTTCCCAACAACAAGGAAATTGACTGAGACAAAAATGATAAATCAGAACTTTAAAAATACTGATACAAATAGCAAATATGGGAGTAAATACAGTGAGAATATACAAAGCTTTGCCTTAGTCTTAGACATTACAATTGTCCAGGTCTCAAATTTATCTCAACAAAATAAAGTGGTGGTAATAATTTGCTAAAGTTAAATATACTTTTATATTTAAAGATTTAGTATATAAGTCTTCTAGTCTTTAATAATTTTTAAATTCATGGTTAAAATAATTCTACTCCAAAGACTATATTAGGCCCTTGACAGGAAAACTTGTATTTTTATGGAGAGATCCATGTACTGTAGTTAGAAATAGATATTATACAACATGTACAAGGTACATGCTCTGTATCACCCTTGAAATATTGAAGCAAAGATGGATTATGTTAATGGTGAGCACACTTAGCTATGGGAATGAGAAGGTAGTGAGATTATAAAAAAGACTGAATTACAAAGCAGAATACTGAACAAAATTCATTGCAATCATAACATATGGAAGATATGGTATTTTTAATTGACATATACATAAATGTATTTTTATAGAGCGCCTACTGGAATTTGAAACAATATTTTAAGCTTTACACGCAGGCCACCCAACTGCTCCTTGGTTTTCATGACAGTGTGTTGAAAGTTGTGGAAAATCAGGTCAGAAAAGAAGATAACTAAGTACTACACTGACAAATGATAAGTGACACTATGTAATGACACATGAAATGTCAGCCAACATTTATCTTCCATAATCCTTAAGTGTTGTGGAAGGAGGCGTTAGTTAACACAGCTTATTTTCCATATTCTCCTCCCAATATGTGAAAGATCACAGTCCAAAGAGTTAGAGTGGATTCTACAATTCAGTCACTTTGTCACATCAACAGTGAAACATTAACCAAAAATGCAAAAGACAACCATGAGGCAAGATTAATTCTAGATTTAACTATTCCTTTCATTAAACCCTGTGTTCTAATATACATCATTTAAGTGTACAAAATTGCATGTAATTTAAATGCTAAAAGTTACCGTAATGAAACATCAAACATACCACACATTTCCTATGTGATGAATTTTTACCATAAAGCTAAAAATGTCAGGGAGTTTGTATATTACTTAATCTAATATTTAGGCCTACAGTGGTTTGGATTTAAGACAAGTGGGAATATATGCAGATATTGAAATAATGCCAGTAGAGTAATAACAAAAGAATAAGTTTGCATTTTATAGATATACAATACTCACTATTAATCTCACGAAACCAATTTTACCTGTATGACTGTAGAATTTATCATGTTAGCTGTAATTACAACACTGATTTAGAAACAGCAGTATCTATTTATGAGTTACATTGAAATATGGTGATTTTGAAATGCTCCACAGAATAACCAGTCTGTTCCTGAAGTGAATGCCGGACAAAGATGTCCAGATAAAAGCGTTAATGAAGTAGTTTCTGTTTCTGAGAGCACTATTTATTTTTATGCTACTCTATTTTATTTGGTACTTCAAAGAATAGTCAAATGTTCCGTGTTTGATTTGGTGTGAGTACATGGATACAGGGAGGAGAACTGTCTAGTGGGATGGACAACAGGGATTTCAAAGAATACAGAAACAGTGATCATCTATTATACATTTGAAGAGTGTACTTGAATGTATTCTGAGTCACGTAAGAATCAAGCTACTTTATTCCTCAGAATAAAAGGTATAATACATTCAATAATGAAAGTACTGAGTAAAGTTGTAGTCCAGCCGTATAAAATATCGGATGGGTTGCTAAACTCCTCTGAGCTTAAAGATGTTCAACAGTGAAATGAAATTATTTGGTTCACTGTTTTTGAGTTACACAATGAATTAATCCATCAGTAACATCGTTAAACACAAATGGATCAAAGACCTGCTATTTCTGCCAGATTTGATCGATTATCTTCAAAAAGAATTTTATGAGTGTTATAAAGTTCTCTCTGAGAACAAAGAACAAAAGATTGATAGTGCTACCTAAATGTATCCATTAAATATCGTAGGATTTATGTAACTACAATTACGTTCTAATGAAATGCTACTGGAGATTTAATTAGAAGTGAAACAATAAGAAAATAGCTAAAATAACAAATGAAGACTACTGCACAAGGAACTCACAGGAACCAGGCAGCAGAGGCCATATGTAACACTGAAAGCAAAATGCCACTGAGACAAGTCCATGCGTAGATGCAGGATGCTCCCGAGTGTAATGAGAACTCGCGGAGAGCCCCCGATGTGCTGGGAAAAGCAGCCCTGGAGAATCAGGCTGTCGGCTTCCCCATAATTCTCATCCTTTTCCTCAGAGAGTAACAGTGATTTTGTATGAACATTGCTTGGTGTCAAACAGAAAGTATTCAACACCAAAGAAACACCCAAAATATTCCTGAAGAAGAGTGGATCTAAAACAATTGGCAGCGCCTCCAGAACCCACTTGCATTTAGTCAAGAGGAGCAGAGCTCCTTACAAAGGAGTGCTCCCAACAGGAGATGGGGCTCCCTCCTCCCCAATAAACCATCACAAAGATGAACACGCAAAGATTGATGCCCATCAAAGATTATCATATGTTTTCACAAACATACACAGTGATGTTGAAATTAGAACAAATAGAATGAAATTACTTGGGAATAAGCATTGGCATTACTCAGAGCTGAAAGCAAATAGCGCATCCAGTAAGTGAGTCAAAGGCTTTAAAAATGAGAAATTTAATCACTGAAATTAATCTAAACAAACCAAACAAATTGTAAAATTATATCAATTAAAGAAAAAAAGCCTTTAGAAGTTAGAGCCAGTTAGGATACTTTTTGTTGTAAAATGTGCCTTTTATAATCAAAAATTTATCAGTACCCTTTGCAGTGCATAGTCATCACATTCATCTGAGGGAGTTGGTACGCGTATGTAACCCTTCTCTTTTGCTTGTCTTGCTGTTTCTCAACAAAAAGACTTAATTATAATTACTTTACACAAGTAAATTTTACAAAATATTTATATATGAGATGCGATGTAACATATTTACGTTAGGTATTATAGATTAACCTTAGTTCTGAACCTGATCATTGGTCAGGTCTTTGTGAGGCTCCTAAAGACACTTGGCCTCCTGTGTGTTCTCTTGGACTCCATGGGAAAAAGAGAGTAGAGGAGAGAGAAAGAGGGGGGAGGGAGAGGGAGGAGGAAAGGGGAGATGGCGAGGGGACGTGGAGGGGGAGGGGAGGTGGTGGGGAGGCTTTCCAGTGTTTCTTCCTTTAGGGCCCTTGTCCAGTTACCAGGACCTAATCTAGCTAATCTAGTTCTGATAACTTCCCAAAAGTCCAGTCCCCAAACACCATCACGTTACTGGTAACTCAGCATCTATGTTGGACAGAGAATCCCAACACTGAATACGGAACACCCTCAGACACTTGCCCTGTCTTAGGTGTCATAAAGAATGTAATTATTGTTAATTTATTTTTAAATAATTTAAGGACATACATTAGCTTCTGAAAATGTAATCTAGCCAACATAATTCATGACAATCAAGATTTTTAAGCAGAAACTAACATCCATTCTCTAAAAGTTACGAAGCAATTACATGGTTAGATATTTTCATTTGAAAGTAAAAGATAAAAACCAAAACTTTTACCAATAAAAATTAAAATATTAAATGGGAAATAATTTAGAATAATTATCAAAAGGATTTGTTAGCCTACTCTTATCATTTTCTGAAAAATATTCTTGTCCATTTTTCTGGTACTGAAATTAAACATAAGGTAGTATAACTCAAAGATTCTGGCTTTCACAATTTGTGATGTAGATGCTTGCCTTTTATCTATATTAATATAAACTACTGCTTCTAAGCCTATCTTTTATTTCATAGATGATACTGTTCTTATGTATGGGTTCATGTTTTAATTATATTCCAATTTGATTTTGAATTGGTCATTTTAAAAACGTATCTACAACTACTCAAATTTGCATGATTTTAAAAATTCAATTTTTATATTAACATCTTTGCATTACAGCAAGGCTCACTGACCTATTTTAGGATATCTGCAGCTATCAGTCATCGCACTGTACCAGCAATAAAGTTTTGGGCATTTTTGGTAATTGTCTTTCAATTAGCTAGGTCATAATCTGTTAACTACAGTGTGGTCATAATCTGTTCTTGTAGAATTGTTTAATCTTGTTTCATAGCTTATTTTCCCCCTGCTTTAAAAAATGGATATGATGAGCTGCTTTTGATTCAGATTGGATCAATGCATCTTCTCTATTTTCATTTCATGTTGTCTTTTAATTGTGTGTCAAAAGGATGAAGTATGTTATAAATATAACATATGCTTTCTTCTTTACTGACTGCCACCAGTGTCGGGCCTGCTTGTCCTTCTATTTTTATGAGCACTAGAATAGCTTTACACTTGAATATGTTTAAGTTCTTATGAAATTGTTTCATTTTGTTATTAGTATTAGGGAAATGTGTAATAAAATCAGAATTTCTAAGAAACTATCATATGTACATATTTAAGTCTAAATCATAAAAGCATTTATCACGGGGGCTTGGTACATGTATACAAGAGCTTATGGTTCTTTTTAAAAATTTTCTCCCCTACCCTCCCTTCATTCTCCCTCCTGCAATCCTTGGGCAACTTCTTCTCTCATTCTCTCTCTCTATATATATATTTTATATAAACATAAATTATAAATATATATTTATATGTGTTTATTGTACATGTGATCAGATTACTCATAGGGACATGGTGCATGTAAAGCACTTCACAATTCTGACCTCTCCCAGTGGTTTTTAAATCTCATGTCTCTCCCTACTTTTTCCTCTCTCTTGGTTCCTTTCTCATAGGCCAAAGATCCATTTTGCTATTTACTATTACGTACCTTTTATTTTGCACTTTATTTATATGGTGAATTTTTCATATAAGATCAACCATGCCACCTATAGGTTTGGTGCCTGACATATTTCACTGTACATTATGGTGTCAATGTGTATCCATTTATCCACTTTGCCACTAATGACACAAACTTATTCTGTTTTATGGCAGAATACGTGATCTTTATACCTAACATGTTTTCAGTCTTTCTCCCATGAATTCTTGAGAATACATGTATCTTAATAAGAAATTTGAATAGGCAACATGTGCATCCTTTTAATTATATTGTAAAACCTTTCGTGTTTCTCTTGGCTATCAGTGACTTAGAGATGTGTGAAAGTATCCTACTCTAATAATGGATTTGCTAATTTCCTATCATAATTTAAAGTGTATGTAGATATAATTTCCCTCTTAGCTTTATAACATGTGTAATAGGTAATTCTGTCAATTAAAACCTTTTATCACTATGAAGAATATTAATTAGAATCCCAGAAAGATAGATGAGGGATAAAGAACATGTATAGTTAATGATTAAACTATTATAGTAAAATACACATTGCCATTAATTATGCTCAAAATACTGCCTCTCCCTTGGAACACAAGTATTGCACCGGGAAGTCCTCCTCTGCGAGTGTGTTTACAGGTGAGATAACAAATACAGGGAACAGTGCTGCTGAGAGCCACCAGATGGGAAAGCAACCTTGTGAAACATGAGTGTCTTCGTGCAACTTATTCACCAGATTCATCATTTGCCCAACGTCTGGATCTTCTCCAAAGTCAAAATGACCACGGCAAGTCAACATCCTAAGACAGTTCAGTAAATGTGCTAATTGCAGCAGAACTACTGTAAAAGCACGCAGAAGAGGGCTTGCAGAACTGCAGTGGTACCTTGGTTCACTACCAATTTGGTTCTCAAACAGAAGTGTTTGGACAAGGTGTGTTTTTCCTTGTGAACTGTGTATCCAATGATGAGCAAAGCCACAGCCATCTTTCCTGCACAAGCATGAATGCGACCATTTTTTGCAGAATTGTGGAACAAATTAAGTTCACGAACAAAGGACCATTGTTCTTCAGAAAAGTGGCAAGGAAAAAGATGTAAGTGCACTTAGAGAGTGGGAATATTTTGTGGAGGATTAATGACAATGGAAATGTAGTTACTGTAAATACGAAATTGAAGACTTCACTATATTAATTGCTTATATCACATACAACATACTCAAACTAAAATAGAGATCATTAAACAAAAATGACTACTTGAAATGCATGGACATTTTACAATATGTTATTTATAGGCATGCTTGGCATTATAATTTATTGAATCACATGAAACATATTTCATACTAAGCATCCCTGCATAATCACTTTGTCTATGATCAGAATTTCATTATCTACAACTACTTAATAATGAAGTAACTACACTCTGTGAATTGTATTTGATTGCAGAAGAAGGTCTAGCCTTTTTCTGACAATAGGACTCTTTCTGGTGATACTCCTGGGGGTGCTGCAAAAATCTTCATATCAGTCCCTATCTGCTTTCAGAGGCTTTCCTGGCATAACATCAAAATGTCCAGACAGATTTTGTCACTTTCTACACCCTTTCTTCTCTATGATCAGAACACAAAATTAAATTTTAAGCATTACTTGGTTAATGTGTTAGAACAGCAAGTTTAAATGGCACATACCAAATCAAAGAGAAACAACAAGCATTATGAACCTCTATTTTTTATAGTATCGTCATGGTGGACTCCAAGATATACCACCTTGTCTCTTGTTTAACAGAAAAGGAATTTATAGGAAATATGGCAACGTATTTCAGACAACCCAGACTCAGGCACGTGCAGAATAGGAATGTCCATGGGGAGCAAAAGGAAAGTACCAGAACTTGCAAGGCCATTCATGTCTAACAGAACCAGAGACAAGTACCGATGCCTATTTTTCATTAAACTGAATAAATATATGTTTAGATAAATCAATATGTTTGTGGAATAATTAAAATCCCTCAAGATTATGTTATGACACAGAGTGAGGATAGAATCTACAGATGTTATGTAGGTCAACCAGTTCACTAGGTAAAATTTCTGCATTTTGTATGAAAAGTAATTACACATTCTACTACCTAACAAGGCTCTTCTTATTTCAGTTTAAAATAATGCCTTTCTTTTCCATTAACTCCTCACTGGCAGTTTTACAGTGCGTACAATTGTATTAAATCTGCTCAGAGTTTGGTCAGGCTTTTACTCTTTTCCTTCACATGGAGATTTTGCCTAATTGCCTATTGATTATTTGTAAAATCACCCTCATGTTTTATTTGTTTTGATCACTATGCCATCGTGTACCAAAATACGCTTTCATTCTTTACTTGTGCACAAAGATTTGTGGGTTAAGATAACATACATCTATCATTTCCACATTTAGCGACGTCTAGGGTTGAGCTCATAGACAAGTCAGTGAACTTCTTTGGAATCACATTTTCGGTCCCCAGTAAAACCTTTGGTTATTTCAGCCCAACCGATATTGTAACTAAAAACATAGGCGCTATCCTGGACTAGAGTAACTCATCTAAACCACAATTAAACTTGTAATTCTTAGATCCTTGTCTGAGATGTTACTTGTTTGTGGATGTGAAATTTGATATAATTTGTTATATAGAAATAGATTGCTAGTAAAAAAAGAAAGGCCAACTACTTCAGATTGTATGGAAGAAAAACTTTAATTAGGGTCTGGGGAAAAATATTTCAACCTCATTTCCTTTATTTCAGAATTCCAATCTTATGTCATCAGCATCCTGGATGTGAACTACTAGAGAATGTATTAAATGTGTAACGTTTACAGCCACTCTAGAGTTTTGGTCTTTGGTTAAATTACCCTTCAAATGTTACTTGGAAAATACAACAATACTAGAGTAGAGCAACTCTTTTCAGAAATAAATTTTGTCAGTTTTTCAAATACCCAGAGTCTGCCAAAAAAAGTGTAAACACTTCAGGAAAAGACAAACTTGCTTAAATATCTTAATACTAAATTTATTGAGAGACCATGAGATGAATATAAAGTACCTTTGGCCTCTTTAATTGCAAGAGGTGCTCAAAGTGGTACCTAATAACTTCCAGACATTCATTAGTACAGAAAACTACTACTTTAGTAGCCTGGGTCACTGAGATTGCAGCACATGCATTTTCTATTTCTTCTTTTAGGACCAGTACTGTTGTAGGTTATCTACAATATACAACATCCTGTAGGTTCCTCATACAGGGTAACACCATCTGTTGCAAAATATCATACTATTTTTCTTTTTTGAAGTGTGTGTATTTTTGGGGCAGACTGCGTGCAGTAGTACTTAAGATCATGAATTTAATTTGTTCCACCATTGTAGGAAGGATGGCCATGGTTGTGTTCATTATGCAATACAGAGTTCATTCAGAAACAAAAACAAAAACAAAAAACAAATTTTGCCACATGTCTGTTTATGAACCAAATTGATTGCATACAAATGTGTTTGTAAACTGAGGTACCACTGTATTTATATGAACATTTAGAGTTTTCTTTATTTTTTGGCTAATATATCTTAGAAATTAAATGAAATACATAATTAATTTGTTAAAAGTTGCTCTGCCATTGTAGTTTTGCCTCTTTATATGACAATCAGGTGATTATTTCTTTAAATTGTATATCATGCACATATTTATGAAGTATATATTTTATATACTAGAAGGCCATTAAGTCAGTGTGAACAGTAAGTAAGAGAAGCAACCAATTCTTCTATATGCAAGGAAAGAACGATCCTGGTGCTGATGTAATTTAAGGAAACCGATCAGATATTTTAGAACACCTCTAATTTTAGGGGAGGCACAAGGTATCGATTCTGATAATTATGTGGAAATGATGGCTATGAGGCCGGAGATAAGAATTTTAACTCAGAGAACAACCTGGAGAAGGGAAATCAAGAGGTGAGCACTTTAGCTTCACCTCTCCCCTTTCCTCTGGTCTCCAAATGTAAATACCTCTAGTCCAGTGAAAATAGATGCTCCAGGAGGAAAGCACCTTTCAGTTCAGTCATTTTCAGCTTCTGGGAGAGAGGAGAGGACTGAGACACGCGAAGAGTTAGTCTAAAGGACAAGTGGAAGCAAAACAGCAGATGTGGCTAAACTGCTTTTGCTTTGATTAGATTTATAGGCAAATAATCTTATCATTTTATATGCTTATACTTTAACATATTTGGTATATATTTTCCCAGTTAACTTCTTCAATATTTTACTTTTAAATTTCCAGCATGTTCATATGGTTCTCTTTAAGATTATATACATTTTGTGTGTGTGTGCATGTGTGTGTGTGTGTGTGTGTGTGTGTGTGTGTGTGTGCTTTTTTGTGTGCCTGCATGTGGTATACATGGTAGCTATTTAATTATTCTGGCAATTGTTTTTCTCGACAAATCTTGTCCATATAGTATACCTTTTGTTTCATTTATATATTCATTAATAATATTTAAAATTATATAATTTCATTGTTTTTCAAATGTCATTTAATTTCCCTTCTCTAATATTAAGTTACAAGCATCATCTCACTACAGAGGAAAACCTGATAGATTCTGTGTATTTATAATTTCAAACACACAAAAACGTGTACAAAGAGATTATCTTATAAGATATATGCATTCCAAATAAATATTTCAACTAATTAGCTAGTGTGTTTTCTTCACTTAATTGACAGTTGACTTTTCAAATACAAGTTTTAGGTGCACAGCAATAAAGTACATGTAGTTTAAAATATACAGCATTTAAACATTCCCTAATAACCTATATGGCTATGACACATGTTCCACGTTGGAAAATATAAGGTTTTTAATATCAAAGTTCATAACAAAAACTATATTTCAATCCATAGCATTTATCTTCTACCAATGATTAATGGTTAATTCCATCAAAATATTAGGAAATAAGTTTGATCATTACTACATTTGATCATTAATTGATCATTACTACAATTTCAGTGTTTAGGTGCTGTTTATGAAATTACTACAAATATCGGCTGGCATACTCTATGTGGTTACTCTATTACTTAATAGAATAAGGAAAAATAAAAACAATGTTCCCCATCTAACTTATAAGACATTTAGTTTCAGGTTTCCAGAGATAAAAGTAAAGTATAATAATATTGGGGGACTGTTTTCATTCACTGGAAGAAGCAGGAGTACGTAATGTTAATTAAATATAGTTATATAACATATAGACCATAAGTACATGGGGTTAAAACTGGCACAAAAGATGGAAGCAATCAACGCTTTGTGTGTTGATCGCAATACACATGGGTATTCCTCAATGCACAACTATTTATTTAACTCATTTATAATTTCATTTTCATTGTATTGTTACTTTCCCACCAACTCATTTATTTCAAAGATGCATCCAGGCAAAATGTAAAAAAAAATCCATCATATATCTATGCAGTTACTAATTTTCACACATAGTACAAGTGAAAAAGTCTGTGAATATTGGAAATCCTAGCAAGGGTGAATGGAAAGTATATCAAACTATAATTGTTCTTCTCTTAACAAAGTAGTGAAAAATTCGTGAAAAAGGAAAATTAGGTGGAAACACTTAATATGGATTATTTTATGTATACATGCGTGTATTTGGTCTCACTGACTGACTTAGTTCACTTCATTTTAAATGCTAAGTCTGATATTGAGTAATACACCTTCAAAACTGACATGCGATTTCTGGCTTCTTATAAGAAATAGCACCTGTCATATTTCATTTTTAAGTGATTATATTATAACCAACAGTTAGAAATAGGTCTCCACATTCTATCTCTCTAATTACTTTTTGACAGTGTGATTTTCAAATATTTGAAAATTTAAGGAAATAAAACTAATAATGTGAGTTAATTAACAACACACTACCTGTGTTGTTTTGACTGCTTTTGTCATTAAAGTAATACTTTCAGCATGGTACACAATGGATTAGATGAAATGATTCAATTAGCGCTAATGTCAGCCTCATATGAAACATTTCTCACAAAATGAGACCAGATTGGGTATGCAGTGAAGCTCACAAAAGAAAAAACAATGCTCAGATTCAAATGCAATGAAAAACCACACTCCATAATTGTATCATAACAAAAATTAAATCAATTTGAATTATCATAAAATTGTTATTAAATAAGCTCTTGTCTTAATTCAATTTTATTCAATATTAATAATGATACCAACTGTAATTATAACCATATGAGGCAGCTAAAATATAGCCATATCAGGAAGTGTCACAATGCGGCCTTGCTAACATGATCAGATAGGAAATGCCAGGCATCTTTGTAAGCCCAACATAGCAGCAAAAAAATGTAGCCATGATTACTGTTCTTATGATGCAAACTCCACCTTAGCATTTTGCTTTGTCCACTGCTCTGCAGATAAACTTACATGCTTATATGACTTAACAGTTTTTTTTCTGACATTTGTGAGGAGAAATTTTGTTGTTTGGCAGTAAGTCAGGTGTATGACAGATTCTGGCTTTCCCTAAAGTGTAGGCAAATACTTGTAACAACTTTATGTTATTAAGTCCACAAAATAATTCTCACTTTTCAGAAGTATTGTTAAATTGTTTCTTTGCTTCACTAAGATATAAACTGATAAAATGCATAGTTTTCTGTTTTGAGTGAATCAGTGGTCAGAGTTATTCTCAAACCTGAGAAACTATAAACAGTGAAGTATTTAACTTTCATTCCTGAGTCAGTTTTACTACACAGTATTTTATCTTGAGTTTACTGTTTAGCAATACATTTAGAATTGCCCAATCACACAAAAACACAGAAAAGAAACAATAGTAGAATCCTTAAAAATATTTTAATCATAGTTTGAGCAAAACAGTCGAATTGTTTTGATCATGAAAACTGAAGCAAAGAATAGATGTAGGTATTGATACATGCTGAATAATTAAGTTGGAATGATTTTATTTCATGAACTTTCCTCTTATAAATATTATTTACACTGGTATTTAAATTATTATTATTCATTAACTTTGAGGTTATCACAAGGCATTATATTGAGCCTACTAATACAATTTATGGAATAACACATAAAGTAATTTCTTTAATATAAAAGCTGCTGAAGTATTGCATGCATTTTTATTTTTAAAAACTAAGCAAGAGTTCTATGAACTCATAATTTAGATATTGTGACAGGCTTATGGCAAACATTGCTCTAATGATAAACACTAGAATAAATTTCAAATATTACAATTTTAAGGATAATTTTCAAAAATCCTATATTTATATTTTCTCCATATGATACAAATTACCCAAGAATTTCCTTGGTGTGAATGAACTTCATATAGTAAGTGAAATATTAAAATTATGTCATAGATTGTTAAGGCATTAAATGAAAACTATGTTATTACTTTATATTTGAGGAAATTAAGAAAAAAATAAAACTGATTCATGTATGTAAAATCATTTCATTCCCCTAACTCTGCTAAAACATGGATGTCTTTGGCAGATCACGTATTGAAGAAAATTAAAACAGATAATGTTGAAAATAGCCAAAAAATATGGAATACCTATTAGCCTTTTCTTCTTGCATGAAAACTTTTTCTCTTTTTCAACCTTTTTTACTTGTTTGAAGTATGAGTTTTGTAAGACCTAAAATGTCTCCCGATAGTCCCCTGAGTTAGGGATGTTGCTTTGGGAATGTGATCTGATCGCGGGCTGCTGTCTCTCAGTGGATTAAGACGATGATGTGTCCTTTGCTGAGACTTCTGCGAGGAGGCAGAGTGAGTTCAAAGTATGGCACTGAAGGCAGGATTGGGAAGGTTGTTCTTGGCCCTGTTTCTGCTACTCAGCAAGATGCTGACTGGCAGAAGCTAGATGATAAATGGATGATGCCATTAGAGTGCATATCATTGTGCATCCAAGTTAGAGAGGGTAACTGCCCAATAATTTGAACAAGGAAAATATTAAATAAAATACAAAGACTGTTTCAGTGGATATAATAACAAGACATTGGCTACTGTGAGGGACTAGAACACCAAGAAAGAGGAGGTGGATGTGTTGGCAGACATAAAATTCCCTGCCTTTTGGGAGAATAAGTGAGGAGGATACAGGTCAGAGCCCAACATGGTTAACTTGGCAATTTAATGAGAGCCTCTTTGACAAAAGGCTGAGCCTGTAGCTCAGGGTAAAGACCCAGGTTGAATTCCCAGTATCTAAAAATTTAAATAAGAGAAATAAAACATTCTCTGCCCATGGAACTTGCTGTTAACCTGCCTTTCAGAATGTTCTAGAAAGCCATACTACTAGGGAATGGCAGCGAGGTGTCTTTATTATAAAACAAAGTAAACATCATCTATGGATAGTGCTATCAGGTTGACAGCGACTACTACTGTGTGCCACAGGAACTGAGCTGTCTTAGAAAAGCTGTGTGCACCTCAGGAAGCTGTGTATACTTCAAGAGCTACGCACGGGGGCTGGCGAAGTTATGCAGACTGCTGAAGCATGCCAAACAAGCACACCAGAATCAAGGAAAAAAGAATTTTTTTTCCACGTTCCCTAGTTTTTCTAATAGACACACACACACACACACACACACACACACACACACACACACAATAGATAGATAGATAGATATAGAGATATTCCCAGATTTATTTTTCTCTGAGAAGGCCCAAAAAGGAATTTCTAGATGAGAAGCATTAAATTGTTAATTGCTGTAACACTGAACTAAATCAAAGTATCATTACATAAAATAGTTTTCCTGAGTTGCCACAAGAATTCTAGCTATATATAAGTAGCCATCTCTATATGGTAACACACCTGACCTGTGGAACTGTGAATCTGAAAATGTCCCCCAGGAGTCTCAGCTCAGTGATGGGGAGATGCTGGAATGTCAAAGGGTGGTTATGCTACACGGAAAACTGGATTTTACAGATGTTACGTGATGTTATGCAGGTTACCATTCAGCTGGCTTTGAATTAATTAAAAGAGAGTTTTTCCACTTAGGGTTAATTGAATCATAAGCCTGTTTTTTAGCTGGGAGTTGTTTTTTTTTTTTCATATTGAAAGCATTGCTTCTTCTGTTAGTGCAAAAGAGTATGTCAGACAGATGCCAGTGATAAAGGCTCATTGCTACTGAAGATGGGGCAGACATGGAAATAGATGTGCAAGAGCCATCTAAGTTCTCTCACAGTCAGCAAAGAAAACAGCCATCTCCGTGCTGTGGGCACAAGGACCTGGACTCTGGTAACACTCTACAAAACCTGGAAATGAGTCCTTTCCCAGCACCTCTAGATGAGGACCCCTCCCAACCAACACCCTGACATGACCTTGTGACACCGAGTAGAGAACTCTGTGGCCAACCTGGACTTTTACAGAGGTGTGAGATAACAGTTGTTTTAAGATGTGAGTTTTGTTATATTTTATAAGATAGTAATGGACACAACTGCATCGAGGTGCAAGATAATGGCAGATAAAGTAATGTTCGGCAAACTTCTATCAATAAAATATATTTTAAAAATTGCTAAGTTAATAACGTAATCCTCAGATAAAAATATGGCAGCAGGGCCTGTGGTTCATACATTCATATAGGTCAAGGAGAAATACATTATAGGCTGCATGGGCTGCAAAAAGAAAATGTAGATGTAATATATATAATATAAATTTCCACATATATATATATATATATATATATATATACACACACACACATATATCAGGATTTATTTACTTGTTTCTTTTTCTTGCAAAGTCTTGATAACTGAATTGCTTCGTATGGTTTCAGACAATAAAATAATCATAGTCAATATTATGAATGGTATACATTCTTAATTTTAATTGTTATGATAATTCATTCATTGTTAATATGTTTTCTCTTCTTAATGCAGTTTTTGCCAGCGTGTGTGTGTGTGTGTGTGTGTGTGTGTGTGTTAGTCACATTTCCTCTCTTGGGCAAAACACCTGACGACTGCAACATAAAGGAGAACAAGGTTGTTTGGACTCATGGTTTCTAGTTTCAGTCCAAGGTCATCCAGCTCAGAGGCAAAGCTGAATGGTGGAAGGGCACGGTTAAGGAAAGGCGCCCAGATCATGACAACGGAGCAATAGACAGAGACAGGGAGAGGGACAACAGGGAGGGAGAGGAGGAGGAGGAGGGGAAGAGGAAGGGGAAGAAAAGGGAGAGAAAAGAGGCAGCACAGGAGGGCACCATTTCAGGTCCAGCTGCAAGTGCCCACCTCCTGCATGCGTGCTCCACCTCCTAACTGAGCGTTCCCCTGCGAGCTTATCGGCTGCTAATGCAGTAAGGGACAGTGTGCCAGTGAGCAATGGCTGTGTGAATACCCCACTTTCCGTACTTAGGCTCTTGGGCTACACTTCCTATCTAAGCACGACAGTGTTTTGGGTTAGAATGCCTAGGAACATTTTGGGGGTTTGTTCTATCTCTCTCTCTCTCTAGTACATTCTCAGTAATATGTAGATATATAGAGATATACATAGATATATGTAGATATATATAGATTCTCCATATATGTTAGTAGTGGAAATATATAACATATGCATAATATAACATATATTAGTAGTAGAAATATGTAATGTATGCATAATATAACATCTATGATGTCTTTTGACACAGGCCCAGCTGCTGTGGTTTTCTTGTTTGTTTGCTTGTTTGTTGCGGTACTGGGGATCGAACTCAGGACCTTGCACTTGTCAGGCGAGCTGCTGTGTTTTGAACTGAGGAAAAACTTCTCTGGGCTATTGTGGTCTTATTTTGTCTGGTATTCATATTTTGTCCATTTTTCCACTTCATAAGCTTGTTTTTATATTTTGTATAACCATTAGAAATTCCATCATTACTTATGCCTTTTTAAAAAATTATGATTTATTTATTTAAAAACATTGCAACTTTTCTCTGCTCAAACCACATAATATGTACTGCGTGTTTTTTTGTAACCTGTGTTTTTCTAGCTGGATTATGTGAGCTAAACGTCACATCCTTTATGTTTAGTAGGATAATAACTGTGGAGTACAAGGTAATCACCTTTGTTTAGACAGAATTAGGTAAAATATTTACAGCTTCCTTGATACATTTTTCTTTAAAATTTCTATTCTTAAAGCATGTTCGTAAATGGCTAGAAAATATATCATTTCATATATTTTTAGATTTATTGGCATAATGTTAAAATACTTTAATTAACAGTACGTTATTTTTTATATTTATCCATTCTGCACTTTTTTTGTTCTTTCAACATATATTTATGAGAATCTATGCTATTTTCTGGTAAGTTCTAAACAATCACCAATAACTATTTCTTCAGAAAGAAACCTAAATTTGAAAATTATCACTCTAATTTTCTTAGAATAGAAGGAAGATAGAGAGTGGCTTTCGGTGGCAGAATGGGATAAATATCCAAATTTAAAATTATATGAAAATTTTCAGGGTCTTCACAATATGGCAAGATAATACAAAGTTGAAAGTAATTACAATATTTAATTAAGGAAATGATTTACCTTCGGCTGAAAATAGTGTCAAAAGAAGAGAAAATGTAAACACGTTTGTAGGCCACAAGTGATTGATATTGGCAGGGAGGAGAACGATGTCTCCTGAGGTGTTATGTTGCGCAATTCGATGGATGATAACGCAGTTTGCTAAAATGTGGAAGCATAGGTAAGACATAAGTGTGGGGAATGTTGAAATTATCTTTGTGACTCATAATTTGTATTTATTTAGCTGATCTATAAATGGAAATATTAAGAAGCAAGAGATACACTAATCTGGAGTTTTGAGGAAAAATCTGACATAGGGTTTTACATTTCATATTACCAGTTTTTGTCTTTTTCTGTTTTTAATTGTTTTAGCACATGTTGGCAGTACATAGTGACTGCACCCCTTGTGGGAAATGTGAACATGTACACAAGTCATCTTAATTCCTTTGTTTCTTCCCCTCTCCCTTCCTCTCCTTTTATCTCTTTGTTCTCTTCCTTTTGCAAAAGATCCAGCTCCCTTTTCCTATTATAGTTCTTTTATATTGTTCTTTATTTACATTTGGTATTTCTTATATAAAAGAAACCATGTGATATTTAAGCTTGTATCTCAGATTCATTTCCCTTAATATAATGATCTCAAGGTGCATCCATTTTCCTATGAATAACTCAAGCTAATTCTTCTTTATGGCAGCAAAGTACCCGATGTGGGTAAATACTACATTTTCTTTTTCTGTTTTTTTGGTAGACGTATAAGCCACTTCCAAGATATAGTTATAAAGAGTTACACTGCTATAAATAAGAGTATGCATGTGTCACTGTAATATAACATCTTTACCTCTTGCAAAGCTACATAGAAAATAAAAAAGCTGGGTAGAATAGTACTTCTGGTTTTTGATTTTTGAAGAATTTTCATATTGGAATACTTAATGATTGTAGTAGATTACATTCCCAAAAAATTATAGAAGGATTGTTTTCCTACTGCCTCACCAATATTTTGAGGTGCTTTGTGAGGATCTTTTAGCAGATAGAATTAATTTAAAGTGTTAAGGATATGAGAAAGTTGTCAGAATCAAAAGATACGCTTGTATCAAAACTTTTTTAGAAAAAAGTAAGCTTAATAAAGGTATATCAAGGAAAGATTCCCTTGCATGATTATTTGACTGTACCACAAAATACTGTGGAAGAAATACAATCTTGCAGAGATTTCAGTACAACCTTGTAGAAAACAACAAAGAGGTCTTGTGGAAACTATCATTAACCTTAGACAGATGCCACTCTTATTATTAATGAGTGTCCAAAGATTGTTGTTTAAAATTGTCTTATCTAAATCATTTTTTGTTTCTAGAATCTTCCCCTTGCTTCAAGTACTTTGATGTATTCACAGTTTACAATGGCATAGGTATTCCTATCGTAAAGCCCTGCTTTTCCTAAATAAACATCATTATTCTTCAAATAATTTCTGTTATCTTTTTATACTTATGTTCATGACAAGAGCAAATATAAGCAAGATTACAGTTCCCAGCTGTGAGTTCTGTGATCCTCCAACACGGTATAACCAAAGCAAGAGAGATGTTTGTAAAAAGGACTATTAGTATGACATGAAAGATACTAAAGAGTCCTGAAAAGGAAAAAATATATATATCTAAGAGAAAGTCCTGAATTTCACAATGTGAAATTTATTGAGTTTTTCACATGGACACTTAAGAGCATTACAGGTATTTTAAAAAGAGTAAATTAAATAGAAGTTGCACAGTACAGAGAGTTAAAGATTAATAGACACTTCAAAAATTTCTTTGGGGATTATACTGAACTGAATCTGTTCTGTAAGCTTTATATCCGTATTTTACATCATCCCTTCTATATTTCAGAATCATTAATGTGATGTAAAATATTTTAGTTAGTTCTTTTGTTTTCTACCTTTTCTAGAGCTTTCTTTCTATAATTTTCAACCTTTATAAAATGAAGAGAAATCACAGAAGATGTGATTTCTAGTAGGAAGTTTGTGTTTATTTAAGATGAGTGAATTTTTTTTTTATTTTAGAAACATAAAAGTACAAAAACATATTGACAAACAGACA
The DNA here is from genome assembly GCA_004027595.1 of Dinomys branickii. Taxonomy (NCBI): domain Eukaryota; kingdom Metazoa; phylum Chordata; class Mammalia; order Rodentia; family Dinomyidae; genus Dinomys; species Dinomys branickii. The sequence continues at coordinate 19,035 of PVLD010028334.1, forward strand.
CCCATTATCATAGAAAATAGTACAATCACAACTAATCTATAGACAAGGTGATATGGTCTCAACAGTAGTTGTTGTTTAACCATTGATATCTTCGAATTGTAGATGTATGGACCCATATACAGACATGCAAATCTAGTCAGACAGTTGATCCTCTCAACAACAGAAAAAAAAAAAAAAAACACAAGAACCAAAAATCCAAAGACAAGAAAGAAAACAGGCATACATCAACAACAGCAACAACATCAACAACAACAACAGAAAAAAAAAAACACCGCTTGTTGCCGCCTTACATATTGTCATCTTCGAAGTGTGTGTTCAGGCTAACACATACAGATATACACTATTAATCTAATATCCTGTCTTCGATTATTGCTTAGCATTAAGTGATATAATACAATAGTAGAACCATGTTAGCCCTCCTGCACATATGTATATTCATATATATTCTTCTATACATACATACATACATTTTTGTCTTTTTCTTTTCTCCTTTCCTT
>PVLD010028335.1:0-19531 GCA_004027595.1 Dinomys branickii
GAGGGGCCAAAGCCCCGGATGGGGGCGGAGGGACGGCGAAATTGTGGGGAGCGCGGTGCGGGGGGGGGCAGGTGGGGCTGCGTCTGGCTCTGCGCGCTCAGGTCTGTCCTGGACGCGAAGTAGCATCGGATGTGTGTGCCCGTGTGTGTTTGGGACGGGGTAAGGGGCGCGTCTGGCCTCGTGCTCGAGTAGAAGGGGCCGGAGGGCGGGGAGCGGCTCAGCGTGGTTCTCTGGACCCTGGGGGCCGGCGGGCTGCGTGTGCGATCTCCGAGGGCCTGGGGCGGTGGAGCGCGGCGGGGTAGGAACTCCGGGCTCTGGGCGCGTGTGAAGGACGGGGGCGGGCGGTGGCCCGGGCTCGGCCCGGGAGCGGTATGGCGGGTGGGGCGCTGAGAGATCGAGTAGACTGGAGAAGCCCTGGGGGGGGCGGGGCGCCCGGCCTCCGGTTGGGGGAAGGGGAGCGTTATAGCGAGGCCCGAGAGGGCGCCGCGCCCAGGCTCCGCCCCTCTTGGGGCGGAAGGGGGCAGGGGCGGGGCCAGCCTAGCTGGGGGCCTGCTGGCCAAGCAGGCACGCCTCGGAGAGGAGGGGTTCACTTGGGACCTACAGGACTTAAAGGTGGGATTTTATACATTTTTTTTTTCCTGGTCTTTTGACTAAGCTTTTATTTTTTCCACAGATCCACCTCCGACTCTTAAGCCAGAGACTCAGGTAAGATGTGCCTCACCTTTCCAGCCTCGTATGGCTGACAGTACTCCCCCCTTCATAAATGTCCCTCCTAAGTTTGTGTCTGGCTCCAGTGTGACCCATGCTTCCTTCCTTTCAGCCACCAGAGAAACGTCGGAGAACAATTGAGGATTTCAACAAATTCTGCAGTTTTGTTTTGGCTTATGCTGGTTATATCCCTCCTAGCAAAGAGGTAGGGACGAGAGAACAAATAATTTGAATCGGGATTTTGTCACTTTGGAGGAACACTGCCTAAAGTGATATGTACTAGGGAAACTAGAAGCTTTTAGGCTTTGTGATGGGAAAGCTGGAGCAAGATGAGCAAGTAAGGTGCAGTAGATGCTGACTTGAGCAGAAGTGACAGGAGAGCTAGAGGCATTGGTCAAGGTTTTGGAATGGTCTTGGTTGCTGTTGATAAAAGATAGATGTTTCTGAATAAATTTTAAGGAACTGAAAATGGTAACAAGTGAGGCTGTGAAGGAACAGGACTAAAGAAATAGAGCTTTGGATTGGCAGGGATAGTGTCTGAAGCCTGGGCAGGGAGTATGGGGTCTGCCTTGTTCTCAGCAGCAGTGTCACAGAGTTAGCGTTGAGGAGAGCTGGTGGCACCTGGACTGAAGGTAAATGTTGAGTACAGTAGATTTCATGGCTGGGGTGGGATATCTGAGCTAGACCCAATCCCTGGAGGGCTGAGGTGACGTTAAGTTTCTGCTCAACTGTGGTCTCCTCCTCTTCCTAAGGAAAGTGACTGGCCAGCCTCTGGCTCGAGCTCTCCATTGCGAGGTGAGAGTGCAGCAGACAGTGATGGCTGGGACTCAGCCCCTTCAGATCTTCGTACCATCCAGACATTTGTTAAGAAGGCAAAGTCATCCAAAAGAAGGGCAGCTCAAGCAGGTCCCACCCATCCAGGACCCCCAAGGTCCACTTTCTCTCGCCTGCAGGCCCCTGACAGTGCCACCCTGCTTGAGAAGATGAAGCTTAAGGACTCTCTCTTTGATTTGGATGGGCCCAAAGTGGCATCTCCACTGTCCCCTACATCCCTAACACATACCTCTCGGCCCCCTGCTGCTCTCACCCCTGTGCCCCTTTCCCAAGGGGACCTCTCCCAGCCTCCTAGAAAGAAGGACCGAAAGAACCGAAAATTGGGGCCAGGAGGTGGTGCTGGCTTTGGGGTTCTCCGAAGGCCTCGGCCAGCTCCTGGGGATGGGGAAAAGAGGTCTCGAATCAAGAAGAGCAAGAAGCGGAAGTTGAAAAAGGCAGAGCGGGGGGATAGACTCCCACCTCCTGGTCCTCCTCGGGCACCCCCCAGTGATACAGACTCTGAAGAGGAGGAGGAGGAGGAGGAGGAAGAGGAAGAGGAGGAGGAGGAAGAGATGGCACCAATAGCTGGGGGTGAAGCCCCAGCTCCTGTGCTCCCAACACCCCCCGAGGCCCCTAGGCCCCCTGCTGTACTACACCCTGAAGGAGCCCCTCCCACAGACAGTGAAGGCAAGGAGGTCGGTAGCACTGAAACAAGCCAAGATGGAGATGCCAGCTCCAGTGAAGGCGAGATGCGGGTGATGGATGAGGACATCATGGTAGAATCAGGTGAGAGGTTTAGGGTTGCAGGGACTATGGGTTTGGGGAGGGGTATGTTGGAGATCCAAGTGTTCAGGCAGAACATCAAACAAACCTTCTTTTCCCCAGGTGATGACTCATGGGATCTGATCACGTGTTACTGCCGAAAGCCCTTTGCAGGGCGCCCCATGATTGAGTGCAGCCTGTGTGGGACATGGATCCACCTTTCCTGTGCTAAGATTAAGAAGACCAATGTCCCTGACTTCTTTTATTGCCAGAAATGCAAGGAACTTCGGCCGGAATCCCGGCGGTTAGGGGGGCTTCCCAAATCTGGAGAGCCCTGACATCATTATTTCTAGACTGGAACTTCCAAATGGCAACATTTGGACCCTGAACCTCAGGGTCCTCAGCCTACCACCTGGAGTATGGATATTGTCCCCACTTTAAGGCAGAAATTCCCAAGGGAGACTTGTTTGGAAATGAGTGTCTTTGTTCCTAACCTTTCCTTCCTCTTCACCCAGTGGACTTGAAATTGAACCTATTGCAGTTGGGGGTGGAAGGCTGTCTGGGTCCAGTAGACACATAATCTCACTCCCTTGGATCTGCCACCCCTCACTATGTGGGCCAGGGTTTGAATTGGGATAGGACAGTTGTCTATAAAACTCTAGTGTAAATATAGCACTCCTTTCCCTCATCTATTTCACTCCCCATTTATTTTCTTACACACCGGTTGTATTTTTAATTTTGGACTTCCCCTTTTGAGCATAGCAGCTCAAAGGTGGAGGACCAGAACCTGGCCAAGTGAGGAAGGAAAGCAGAAAGGTGACAGTTTTCGCTCACCTGTTTTGGTAACACTGGCCTCCTGTTTGTACAGACAGCCTACATGTTGTAAAATAAAGCAGAGTGGGCTCTTTGGTGTTTATAGCCCTTACTAACTCCTGCTTGGAAGGGAGGCTTTTGAAAACCTGGCGGAAGACTGGCTGGAGCTGAAAAACCACCTTTGTAGGTCCACTCTGAAGCTTTCCCATCTCAGCAATTGGTTTTGTCCTTCTACCTCCAGTCCCGAACTCCTGACACCCCAACAAATACCACGGACTCTGTGCACACTAGAGTGCTCCCACTGATCAGAGCTGCCTGTTTCCATGCCTCTAGGGCTCCAACAGAGTGGGAACCGGTTGCTCCCACCCTACGGCCACTTGAGGGCGTTATGGAGACATTCAGTGGGGGGCTACACTTGAGGGCGGAGCTGTCTGCACCCACGGGACCGTTGCTTAACGTAGCGATCGCGTGGCGGCCGGCGCTGGAAAGTAGGGGCGGTCACGTGACACATCACATGCTAGGGCGGCGAGAGGTGGGTGGACCTGAGTCACGTGGTATGGGAAGAGGTGGGCGGGGACCTGGAGATAGCGAGTGGCGGCTGGGTCGCGCGGCGGCATCGTCCCTGGCTTTGGGTCGCGTCCCACGGCCTTTAGGTCCGCGCCGCCAGTCTGCTGCCCCACGCTGTGCTCTCTGCCAATTTCCCAAACAGGGCCGGTCTTGTCCGCGTTGGCGCGTCGGTTTGCGGGTTTGCGCAGGCGCGGCGGGGGAGTTTAGTTCTGTTGGGTGGGCGGCAGAACCCAGGAGCGCGCGGGCGAAACCATGGCGGGCAGCAGCACGGGGGGCGGTAATGTCGGGGAAACGAAGGTGATTTACCACCTGGACGAGGAGGAGACACCTTACCTGGTGAAGATCCCAGTCCCAGCCGAGCGCATCACCCTCGGCGATTTCAAGAGCGTTCTGCAGCGGCCCGCGGGCGCTAAGTACTTTTTCAAGTCTATGGATCAGGATTTCGGGTGAGCTCGAGGCCTACGCTGTGAGAGGACGGGAGCTGTGCTAGATTGGATTGGGCAGTATTGAAAGGCATAAATCTGTTCAGGGACTTTTCTGGCCCATACTGTAAGGGATTATTCTATGCAGGGGTAGAATGGTCATCTCAAAATGGGTTATGCTTGGGGACAGGTTGGGCAATGAAAAATCAGGCTAGAGAATATTAGATTATACTGCAGTAGGTGAGGGAACGCTGGTTGGTCTCAGGACAATCAGGATCCACTGAGGTAGTTTGATATGTTCTGAGCAGTGCTGTGCCATATAGACTAAGGAAGCCCTGTAATCTCCATATGTAATTTGGACCATGCTAGAGCAACTTGGCATATTCTGGCCTGTGCTACGGTGGACAGGGTTGTATTGGGACATTCTAATCTATACTATTGCCAAGAGCGCTTTGTTCTGGGCTTCCTTGCAGTAGATTATCCTGGATAAACTTGGACCATTGTGTGCTCTATGGGGTTGGACATCGTTTCTCTTGGGTCTTGACATAGTTTTATTGGGTCACTCCGTACAGGGGCAGTAAGGCAGTTGGGGTTTATGGTTACTATCACAGACAACTGTATTGGGATATTGTAGTCTAAATCGGTGCAGACAGCTGCTTGAGGGGACACTGTAGGCTATACTGGGGTAGACTGGACCCTCCTGGGGGTGCTCTGGAACGGGATGGCCTACACTGGACTGTAATTAATGCAGAGCAAACCCTTTGTGTTTGTAGCCTTTGGGACTAGGCCCTCTGGGTACTGAACCTGAGTTTTTGAAGGTAGGCTGGTTTAGGCCAGGAGACACGGGGTTGGCAGGTGGGGTGGAGTGTGGTTCTGTGGGGAGACTAAGGTGGTTTACCACCAGGATGAGGAAGAGACTCTTTACCTGAGTAGGTTCCTAACCCCCAAACCATATCACTCTCCACTGCAAGAAATGAAGACTGTAATCCAGCTAAAAATATTGTTCAACACTGGGAGAGTGCCATTTAAATCAAGTTCTGTGAGCAGTGTAGTTCCTTGATTTTCTTATCTGTGAAGTGGAAGTAATCCTAGCGTAAAATAATTTGGGTGCATGGCACATTGTAAATTCTTGGTGACTAGTAAGTAATTTTCATTGTTAGTACTGAGACTGGCTAGTCCATAGACTATGGTATGGTGACACAGAATTACCTGAGGTTGACTTAAACTATGCTGAGACTGAGTTCTGTTGGGAAGAATAGTACATTATACTGAGCAGATTGATAGTGATTGGGCTATGTTGTCACATTGATAGCAAATGGATTAAGTGTCATAAATCAGGTCCCCAGGCCATATTAGGATAAAGAATTAACCTGACAAGATGTCCTAATTTTGCTGGGTATTCTGGTGCATGCCTGTAATGCCATCACTCAGGAGGGCCAGGCAGGAAGATTGCTTTGAGTTTGAGGCTAGTTTGGGCTATATAGTGAATTCAAGGCCAGCCTTAACTACATAAGTGAGACTTTCAAAAAACAAAAAAAGTTCTAATTTAAAGAGGAATGTGAGCTGGGTGTGGTGGTGCACACCTGTAATCCCCACACTTGGGAGGCTGAGGCAGGAGGACTGTTGGTTGGGTTACAAAGTGAGCTCAAGGCCATCCTGAACTGCAGAGGGAGACCCAGTCTTAAGACATAAAGAGGAATATATGTGTCTGTGTTTGTGAATGAGCTTCATGGTTCATATATGTATTTATTTAGTCAACAAATATTTATTAATGCCTACTGAATGGCAGGGATGGCCCAGGACATGATGTTCAATAGAATAGATGTAAATAATTTGAAGTAGTGGTTGAGAAGGAGCAAGACCAGTCCACTGCAAGGAGCTTGTGAGAGAGGACTCCAGAACTGGGCTTTGAGATCTGAAGGTGGAGCAAATTGCTTAGTGCAGATTTTTTCCAGCTTCCCCTCTTCTTGGGAGCTCTCCCTCTAATGAGGGGGTACTATATTGGTTCATCTAATGGGTGTTTTTACTCAGGCAGTGACCACACATTTGGACAGCTCTCCAGATGTGAATTACGGAAAACTAAAGGGAAGTGGAAGAGTAAAGGCTTTTGAAAACTGAGCATTTTGGGGGCAGGTGTGTAAAGCACATGGATGGAGTTGGGGGAGGTTCCTAAGTTAGATATTTTACGTAGGTGGGTAACCACAAGAGATGGCCTTTGAAATTGGACTGAGAGATTTGAATCAGAGTTCAGGAAGTCTTTGGAGCAGCACTGTGCCTCTGAGGATGACCTGGGCAGAGAAGGGGAAATAAGGAAAGGGAACAGTCAAGTCCAGAAATTTCTTGGCTATGAGAATGAGTAGTTTCAGTGTGAGAGTCGAGGACTTGGACAGGGCAGGAAAGAGTCAGTGTCCAAGAGCTGGATGGGGAGAAGCTTTGAACGGGGATGTGGATGGGGGTGGCTAGTCTAGTCTTTGACCTCTTACCTCTCTCTGCAGAGTGGTGAAGGAAGAAATTTCAGATGACAGTGCCCGCCTTCCCTGCTTCAATGGAAGGGTGGTGTCCTGGGTAAGGGGCCCTAGGCTCATTATCAAGTTGTTCTAAGCTCCAGTCTATTTCTATAGCTCTCCGCTTGCCCAGATGCTGGCTGCCCTGGCTCTCTGTTTCCAGCCCTACTTGGAGAGGCGGTCATAGGGAGTCCCTTAGCCTTCTTCCAGAGTTGCCCATACTGGCTACTCCTTTTTTTGTCTTTTTGCCCAGATTCTCTGAGACCCTGTCCCCTTTCTGATGCTTCCCTTGAGTCCCTTCTCTCACTGCCAACTTCCCAGGGGAGCCATGTTTTCTCATTTTGCACTCTTCTAGCTGGTTTCATCAGACAACTCCCAACCTGAGATGGCCCCTCTAGCCCCTGATCGGACAGAGTTGGTGCCTCCACCACCACCATTGCCTGTTTTACCACCAGAGAGGACCAGTGGCATTGGGGACTCGAGGCCTCCATCCTTCCAGTGAGTCCTGTATCTTGAATCCAGGGGAGGGAGGTGAAGAGGAATCTAAACCCTTTGGGAGGAGAGTCCAAGGATTTGGAGCCCTGTTCTGCTGACATGGGTTGGACACAGTCTCTGTCCTTCTAGCCCAAATGTGTCCAGCAGCCATGAAAATCTGGAGCCTGAGACAGAAACTGAGTCGGTCGTGTCTCTGAGGCAGGAACGGCCTCGAAGGAGAGACAGCAGTGAGCATGGCGGTGAGGGAGGGCCTGGCCCTAGAGCCTGGGTCAACTGGAAGCTGGGAAGTGGGTACAGGCTCCAGCCTTGATTGGGTAGAAAGGCAGGAGGCCTGGCTCCTGAGGTTCTTGTTCATATGCAGCTGGGGGCCACAGGCCCAGTGGCCCCTCAAGGCTGGAGCGCCACCTGGCTGGGTATGAGAGCTCCTCTACCCTCATGACCAGTGAGCTGGAGAGCACCAGCCTGGGGGACTCCGACGAGGATGACACCATGAGCAGGTTAGCTCCATGTGTCTTCCCAGGATGTTGGGCCCCCTCCCTTTTCTTTTATTTCCCTTGGCCCTGTGACCGTTTCAGCTTGTAAGTGCTCTGCTTCCAACCCCTGTCAGGTTCAGCAGCTCCACAGAGCAGAGCAGTGCCTCCCGTCTCCTCAAGCGCCACCGGCGACGGAGGAAACAACGGCCACCTCGAATGGAGAGGGTACGGGGGTTCTCATGGGACCAGTGGACCTTGGACACAGAGGCCTGGGGTGTAGAAGGGCAGTTCAGCTCCTTTCCCTTTTCCCACCACAGACGTCATCCTTCAGCAGCGTCACAGATTCCACAATGTCTCTCAACATTATCACGGTCACCCTCAACATGGGTATGAAGGGGCTGCAGATCAGGAGGACCTGGTTTCCAGAGTTCCTGGGGGATGTGTAGCTGGGACTGTCCCTCCTTACACTGACTCTCTCCACAGAGAAGTACAACTTCTTGGGCATCTCCATTGTGGGCCAAAGCAATGAACGTGGTGACGGAGGCATCTACATTGGATCCATCATGAAGGGGGGCGCTGTCGCAGCTGACGGGCGTATTGAGCCGGGAGACATGCTTCTGCAGGTGTGCTGGGGTGGGTTGCAGAGCTTTCTTGGGGGGGGGGCTGCTTCTCCCTCTGCCTCTGAATCCCTTTCTCACACTGCAGGTGAATGACATGAATTTCGAGAATATGAGCAATGACGATGCTGTGCGAGTGCTGAGGGATATTGTACACAAGCCAGGGTGAGCCTTTGAGCCGTTCTCAGATCCATGGGCCTCTTGTTGTGAAATCTTCTAAGTGCTGAGGTGTGGCACTCAAAGTGCACAAAATAAAAATGCATAATGTAGTGAGTAATTACAGAGGGACTACCTTTGTCACCCTTGCCTGGATCATGAAACAAAACGGCCCCTAACCTGGGCAGCCTATCCCTAGAGTGTCCCTTCACCCTCCTGACTTCCTTCCCCAGAGGTAATCACCTCTTGATTTCTTTGGTCAAGGAAATCTTTGCACTGACTGTGGTAGTGCATACTGTAATCCCAGCATGCAGGAGGCTGCATAGAAGGATGGCAAATTGCTGGTCATCATGGACTACAGAGTAGATCGTGTCTCAAAGCAAAACAGAACGCTTGTTCCATCCTACTCCTGCATGAGCCCTGGAAGCACACAGTTCCGTGTTGCCTGCTTGTGTACCCGGGAATGGAGTTGTACAGGGTGCACTACTATGTTCCACTCAGCAGGATGTTCTGAAGTTACCCATGCTGGGTGATCCACATTGTGGAGCCCTTCACCCTCACTTTCTTAGACCCTGTATGTGCGCCTTCTCTCTTTCTTTGTTTTAATCTATTCTGTTCAAGTCTTGACCTTTCTGAGGCCTCCTCCCCTCCCTCCTTGACTACCTTCTCTTCTCCATAGTCCCATCGTGTTGACTGTAGCCAAGTGTTGGGATCCCTCTCCCCAGGCCTACTTCACGCTCCCCCGAAGTGAGTGTTGCTCAGGCAAGGGCTGAGGCCAAGAGAACAGGGGAGCTGGGAGGTGGCGCTGGGCCTCCTGGCTGTGGGGGATGGGCTAGGTTGGAGATGGTTAAGGGAGAAGTGGAACAGGAGTGTTTGTCTCAGAGAAGTGATCATCTTAGTGGCTTTTTCTGTCCCAGATGAGCCCATCCAGCCAATTGATCCTGCTGCCTGGGTGTCACACTCTGCTGCACTGACTGGAACCTTCCCAGCTTATCCAGGTTCCTCATCCATGAGCACCATTACATCTGGATCGTCTCTACCTGATGGTGAGCTCCCAGCCCAAAGGCTGGCCACCACGGGTCTGACGTATCCTGGGGGATTAGGCCCTGCTAATCCAGTTCTCCATTGTCTCCTATCAGGCTGTGAGAGCCGGGGTCTCTCCATCCATATGGACATGGCATCTGTGACTAAGGCCATGGCGGCGCCAGAGTCTGGGCTGGAAGTCCGTGACCGCATGTGGCTCAAGATCACCATTCCAAATGCCTTTCTGGGTACTCCTGGGCCATGGGCCAGTGACATGAGAAGGGAGGGAGGAGACCAAAACTAGGAATGGTATAGGCAGGGCTGAGGGTGGGAGTTGGGAGGAGAATTTGAGGTCTTCTCCTGTGGGTAATCTCAGGTTCAGATGTGGTCGACTGGCTTTACCATCATGTGGAAGGATTTCCTGAGCGAAGGGAGGCCAGGAAGTATGCCAGTGGGCTGCTGAAGGCAGGCCTCATCCGACACACTGTGAACAAGATCACCTTCTCTGAGCAGTGCTATTATGTCTTCGGGGATCTCAGTGGCGGCTGTGAGAATTGTAAGTCCCCAACCCTGGGAAAGTAGCTCAGCCTACCTTACCTTGCCTTTCCAACCCTATGCCTGGCCCATGAACTGTAGCCATGGCTACGGTGGATGGTTAAGTAGTCTGTGTCCTGTATGAGGGAGTATACACCATTCTAACCAAGGGTAAGCTAATGTCTGTCCAAGTTATACTGAACAAGCTGTGCACCAGGGCAAAGCTGTGCCTGTGGGGAAAGGAGCAGCCTTTCCTGAGTCCCACAGAAGCTGATGGGTTATTGCTGGCTCTAGTACCAGTTTTCTGTCAAAAGCCTTTGTAACCCCATTTGAAGCTGGGCATGGAGGCGCACGCCTGTAATCCCAGCACTCGGGAGGCTGAGGCAGGAGGATTTTCACAAGTTCGAGACCAACCTGGGCTACAAAGTGAGCTCAAGGCCAGCCTGAACTGCATAGGGAGACCCTGTCTCAAAAAGACAAAAAACAAAAACAAAAACAAAAGAAAAGAATCAACCATTTGACTCCTATCATGGGTGGCTATAGGGAAATGGTTGCCAGTTCCTTCCATTCAGTGGAAGGAACTGAATGGAAAGCAGTGACTTCTTACCGTCTTACTCTGAAAAGCAGTAACTTCTTACTGTCTTCCCTGTGTTCCAGACCTTGTCAACCTATCTCTGAATGACAATGATGGCTCCAGTGGGGCTTCAGACCAAGACACCTTGGCTCCTCTGCCTGGGGCCACCCCATGGCCCCTGCTGCCCACCTTCTCTTATCAGTACCCTGCCCCACACCCCTACAGTCCTCAGCCCCCACCATACCATGAGCTTTCGTCATACACCTATGGTGGGGGCAGTGCCAGCAGCCAGCACAGTGAGGGTAAGTTGTCCCCAGATGTCACTACAGCCAGGGTTTGGGGCATGGTGGAGGCAAACCAGGGAGGAGAGGCTGGAGCAGACTGGGGAAGCCAGAGGCTCTTGTGCTGAGGCTCGATTGCCCCATCTCATCTACCCCTACAGGGAGCCGGAGCAGTGGGTCAACAAGAAGTGATGGGGGTGCCGGGCGCACGGGGAGGCCTGAGGAACGGGCCCCGGAGTCCAAGTCTGGCAGTGGCAGTGAGTCTGAGCCCTCCAGTCGGGGAGGCAGCCTTCGGCGGGGTGGGGATCCTGGTGGGAGTGGTGATGGGGGCCCTCCCCCATCTAGGGGCTCAACAGGGGGCGCCCCTAATCTCCGTGCTCACCCAGGTCTCCATCCCTATGGACCTCCCCCCGGCATGGCTCTCCCCTACAACCCCATGATGGTGGTCATGATGCCCCCACCCCCACCCCCCGTCCCTCCAGCAGTGCAGCCCCCGGGAGCCCCTCCAGTGCGAGACCTGGGCTCTGTGCCCCCAGAACTGACAGCCAGTCGCCAAAGCTTCCATATGGCCATGGGCAACCCCAGTGAATTCTTTGTGGATGTTATGTAGAGCCTGGTGTGGGGCCATGTTAGGTCTGTACCCTTGGCCTGTCCTGTACCAGCTTGGTGCTCCTGTTCTGCAGCTGGGTATCTTGCCAGTCATCTTCATTGCTCCTTGCAGTGCCAGGGCTCGGCCCAGCAGTTGCTGCCTACCATAAGATATTGCCACTGTGACTCTCACCAGCAGTGCCTGGTCCTCCTCCTCCCCTCAGGGGTGGATAAGGAACATTTGGTTACTTTTAGCTTTATTGTTTCTATATAAGCCTTTTTTGGGGGGGTAAAATAGACTTTCTTACATTTTGGGGCTATTTTGTAATAGACACTTCCTCTTTTATATGGAAAATCCCTGTTTCCTGGGCCTCTTCTAACCCCAGAATGTGATCACCGCCATTTTCCTCTTCAGATCTGTCCTCTGCAGGAGGGGGGATGGTTGTGGTACCCTGGGAGGAAGAAGAGGGCTGGGCACCCTAGACAGCAGTCCACGGAAGTTGGGTATCTGGTATTTGAGGGCTACGTAGCTGCCTTTGTTATTTATTTTAGTCATTTGTATAAAACACCAAATAAAGCAATAGAGGCAAACTTCCCACCCCTCTGGCTCCTTTCTTTGGGAGGGAGGCAGGCAGCAGATGGAAAGAACTGAGCTACAGTAGCAAAGTTTCTGACTTATAAGAAACTTTATTGTCTGTGAGGCAGCTCACAAATACGCTTTCTCCTCCTGAGAGTCCTGGGATCACAAAGCCCCCCTTCAGGGGAACCCAGTGTCCCCAGGAAGGAGGCCTGGGCTTTGGCTTCAGAGAAGGCACTTAACCTGGCCAGACGCTGGTCAGAAGTATTTAGACGCCAAGGGGGTTGCTGGTGACCATGCCACCCTGTTCCACCAAAGCCCTGGAGATGCTTTTGAAGTTACGGAAGAGCTCCTGTTGCTGGGGGTCAGACTGCAGAGCAGCCATGGTCTCCCGGATCCGGGCTGCAGCCTAGAGAGAAGGAAGACGGGGTCAGGCTTGTGTCTTGAGCCCCACACCTACACTGAGTAGCCCAAGGCTCACCTCAATACACCAGCTGTCACAGAGAATTTTCTCATGCTGGGCTGTAGGGTGGCCCTCACTCAAGGATCTTGAAGCCCTGGTACGAGGAAGCAGGAGGAGAAGAATAACCCTGGGCTATGAGCCAGGACCAGCTCCTCTGTGGCTCAGCCTCCAACCAACCCTGCCTCCTCACCTGGAAAGAACCACCACCATGGTGTAGAGGTCAATGGCTCCATCTGCCAGACGCTGCAGCAGGAACTGCTCATCTGTCAGGTAGCCGGGGTAGGGTGGGGTTATTCTGAGGGAGGGGACCGTGAAGGGACATGGGTGGAGGGCACAGTGAGGGGGACATGGGGTTGAGGGCACTCACTGACAATTCCGTTCTTGTATTTTATCAGTTTGGCCTCTACCACAGTGGCAAACTGCTCCAGAGCCTTCACTGCCTGAGGAGGAAGGGTCACAGGGCTCAGAGGCACCATCCCCGTCAGACCATCCCTTGCTCTGCCCTACAACTCACCAGTTTGCCGCTCCGACTCAGCTCTGGGTGGACAACTCCACTGAGATTCAGGCCACTGCTCAGCCCTACCTGTCTGCAAGGAAGGGCGACAATGACTGGTCAGTTGCTGCGTGCTGTCCTACCCTCTCCTAGCCCTCATCCCTGCCCTCTTTTAGCCTCCTACCCCACCACAGCTTACCGCCTCAGCTGCCTGCCTGCCTCTCCTAGCAGGAGGCCAGCATTCCCAAGAGGATTCTTTAGGGCATTGCCAAGCCTAGAGAGTTCCTTTCCTTTGTCCTGTGGGAAAGGAGGGTCCAATAATCGGGACTCACTGTCCTCCCCATGACATCCCCAATTCTCCCTCTTACCATACAGCCCTGCAGAGCTACAAACAGCCGGAGAATGTCATTTGTCCCCTCAAAGATCCGGAAAATTCGAGTATCTCGGAGCACACGCTCTACCCCAGCCTCCTAGTAGAGAAGAAGACACATCATAAGCCTCTGATGAGAGGTACCTACCCACTGTGCCTGGCCGTCCCTTGCAGAAGACCACCCTGTACCTTCATGAAGCCCATGCCCCCCATGATTTGGATGCATTCATCTGTCACCTTCCAGGCTGCTTCCTAGAGAGAGAACAGTAGATGAGACTGGTTTTGGAGGTGAGTTTCCAAACTGAACTCTCCCTCCATTGTGCCTGGGTCCTCACCGAGCAAAAAATCTTGCTGATGGCGGCCTCTACCTGGAAGTCTGTGTATCCCTGGTCCATGTTGGCACTCAGCATGTAAGCCATTGACTGAGGAGGCAGAGTTGGGACAAAGGAATGACAATTGGAAAGGGCTGCATCAGACTCGGCCTTAACACTCAAGTCTCCAAGATGAGGTCTGACTTAGTGCACCCTCCTTCCCAAGGGTCTTTGCGTTCACCTTCTAACTGTGGTCAGCTCAGGCGTATCTAAGCATCTAATCTGAGTCATAGGGGTTGCCAGGTACTGGAATTCTTGAAAGGGGTGTAGGTAAGGGGTGGGGGTAGGGGTAGAATTAACTTCTGCTATCTCTGAGAAGCACTTTAGCAGAACAGCATCACTTTCCCCCTTCAGAAGCTAAGCTGACTATGCCTCCCCGCATCCCCTAGGGCATTGGTGTAAAGCTGGAGACCCACTGCCCCAGGTGCTGCTGGGGGTTGTAGTCTGACTCGACTGGAAAGAAAACCACAGGAGTCAAAGGAGAGGGGTGCAGGAAATACCTCAGTCACGTACTGCAGCATCGCCATCCGGGCCAGCTTCTCCTGGATCAGTTCAAAGTTGTGAATTTTGTCCCCAAACTGGGTACGATTAGTAGCATGGTCCACCTGGAAGAAGGCACATGTGTTCCACTGTGGTTCTGTAGTCTGCCTAGGAGATGGGCTGGGCTTGGGTTGGAGGGATGGATTTTGGCCACTCTTGGTTAGAGTTCAGGCCACACTGACGGAGACCTGAGCTAGCAAGCTTGGAGCTGCTGGCAGGTAGGGGTCTCTGGTGTAGGGAATGCCTGCAAAGGAACAGGGATACACTGAAAGGGGATGGGTAGGGGGTACTGTGACTCATTCAGGCTAGCTAGAGATTCAGGCAGGGTACTCACCGCTTTAGCAATGATGGCTTTCATGGTGCCTGCAAGGGTTGCAGCCATGCCAAACCTTCCATTGTTGAGGATGTTCACAGCAATCTTGAAGCCACTGCCTACCTCGCCCAGCACATTCTCCACAGGCACTCGCACTCCGTCAAAGGACACCTCAGCTGTGTTTGAGGCCTTAATGCCCATCTTCTTCTCAGGGGGCCCGCTACGACAGGGCCGGGTGAGAAGGCCAAGGAGTGAGCAGGTGCTACTGGCAAAAATGGACTCTGTTCCTTTTACAGGAAGGAACTGCAACTTCCAGACTGTAAGTGCATACAGTGAAGTCTTCTACATACCATGTGGGCTACAGAGGCCTAACTAGGTCCTGCTGCCCTGTGTTGGACTTTGTTGCTAGAACCTAAACTTTGGGCCACTTCCAAACACACATGTCCCAAAGGGAATATGCTGCCTGTTTGCTTTGGCTTTTGCAGATACCCCCAGGGCGATCTGTAACAACCACTGCTCTGGAACCCAGTGCTGGCCCCCTCTTTGGTTCTGCTTCCTCCCTAAACCCACTCACTGGGTAACACCTCCAAAGCTCTTCTCCACCACGAAAGCTGTCATCTTCTCCTTCACAGTCCCTGTGGCTGCATCTGTAACTGGTGTCTTGGCAAAGACTGTGAAAATGTCTGCCAGGCCCCCATTACTGTGAAAGAATGAGGGGGTTTTCAGAGTTTGGAGGGCTCAGTGGGGCTTGCAGTTGGGCTGAGGGGGAGAAGAGAGGAGAAATGGAACATTGCCTGATCCAAATCTTGCTTCCATTAAGGGTATAATACTTCCCGCAGGGGCTAGGCACAGCTGAGCTTCGGACGGAGGCTGCATCTGAACCACTTGAGGGCTCCGTTAGACAGAAAGCGGCCAAAGCTTCCCCTGTTGGGGAGAGAGCTCCTCTACTGGGAGTCCCGATGGGCACCAAGGTCCCACCCCCCCCAGGCAATTCTTCCTTAATACCTCTGGCAGCATCCAGTTTATTTGGATTTCCCCTCCAGTACACCGCGATGCCTCCCAAAAATTTCCCCCAAGTGATGTACCGAGCTATATGATGATCTGAATGCCAGCTGTCCTATCTGCCAACAACAGGACATCCCCAGTCGTCAAGTTTCTCAGGATGGCCTTACCAGATGCCACTTTGGGGAGGTATTTTTCTTTCTGGGCCTTCGTGCCAAAGAGCAGGATGCCTTTGAAACCGATGCTCTGGTGAGCCCCCAGGGTAACGCTCACGCCAAGGTCATGCATGCCCACGATCTCTGCCAAGCGAGCGTACTGGAGGGGAAGCAGGCATCTCGGGCTGTAACTGGTTGCGTGGGGACCTACGCTTATGAGCAAGAGGGCAGGACCCGACTGGCCCATCTCCACACAGTGAGTGTGAAGAGGGGAAGTGGGACCATGGAAAGGGCCTGGCACAAGGTGCTAGTGTCTGTCCTGGGTTATGATGGGAGACCCTGCTACCCTATTGTCAGGCTGTTACCAGGGACTTGGGAAGCAGAGTGAGGTCCAAGGTCTAGGAGGCTGTATGAAGAATGTGTATTGTTTGGAGGGAAGGGTTATGTACACAGCTGGGAAAGCTGACATTCCCAAGGCCCCCACCACAGTTGCTTGGAAGAGACCATGACCCTAGGGGTGAGGAAGGAGCTGAAAGTGCCAAGCTAGAGATGGGGTATTGTAAGTAATGAAGACTCCCCTTACCTGGGTGTTGCAAAGGCCCAGACCGCCCAACTCACTGGGCACTTGTAGACCAAAAGCCCCAAGCTCCTTCAGACCTTGCAAAGTGGTCACTTCCACCTGCTCCAGTGTATCGTTTTTGGCAGGATCATTCACTTCCTGGGGAAGGCAGAAGACCCCCACATCCAGGTTCCTTTCAAGCTCCTAAACTTCACCCACCCAATCAGGGACAATGCAACTCAATCCTCACCTCAAAGAAACGAGCCACAGGCCCTACCAGCTCTTTGAGAAACTGTGTCTGCTCCTCGTTGAGCACTGATGGGGCAAGGGGAGGTCAGGCAGGTTAGATGAGGCTACTGGGAGCCCTGTTCCCACCCACTGCTGACTGTGCCTTTCCTTACCGGACGGGTATGGGAACACCTGATCAGTGGTGAGTTGGCCTTTGAATATCCCCACAGCAAAGGATTTAGATTCCTGGGCAGGGAGGAGAGTTTCAGACAGTTGGCTGGGGTGGCTACATCCACCCAACTTCAGGGCCATTGCCGCCTTGGCTGGTTTTGCCCTGGTGGAACCATCTGGAGAGAGTTGGATTTGTCCTGAACCGCCTGGGTAAAGGGGTGGTGAGCCAGGCAGGGAAAGGAGCTTCCAGTGTAAGGAGGGGCGCCCAGGGGAAGTGCTGGCTGTGGGGTTGGTGGATGACCCGGTGCCTTTCCCCTAGTTTCATTCTAGGGCACCCTGGTTTGCTCTTTCACCTACTTTCGGAGCTAGAGCTGTCAGGTGACTGGGACGGAGAGGGAAACCTCTGCCGGCGGCAAGGTGGTGGGCCCTAGACGGGACGCCCCTCCCAGGGTCCCGGTTACTTACCCGGGTGCTGCCACTAGCATAGGGTCGCAGGGCAAGGCCGGGCCGGGCCTGCCCGAAGACAGGACTGGGCTGAGACCTGTGGGGAGGAGGGATTCAGTTTTGACTGGGTCCCCGGGCCCGTTGACCTGTCCTTCCTCTCACGTACAGACCTTCGGCCCCCTAATCTCAGCAGCTGCCGCCCCATGCTCGGGGTCATCCAAGCCGCCTGCATCTCCAAGCCGGTCGACCCACCGCTCCCTCTCGCTCTTCCAGCTCTCCCCTCCCTCCTGCCCAAGGCTAAGCGCCCGGCCTCGACTCATCCTCTAATGCACCGCGCGGCGATGGGCGGGGCTTCCGGGCGGCACAGCATGCTGGGAGCTGTAGTTCGGCGCTGCCTCCGGTCCCTGCAGTGGAGCTGATCTAGTGATTTCCATGCATCCCTCGTCTGCCCCAGACCCCTTCATTTGGTCTGTCTGAAGTAGAGTCTAGTCTTCTGAAGGGGTAATGGAATAGGATGAAAGGAAGACTGCAGGTGACTGCAGCCAGAAGAATGGTGATGGACTGGAAAGAAGACTTCCTAAGTGGAGTTAGAAGGGAGGGGTAGGAACACAGACGTGTAAGGTAGATGCCAGAGTCTTGAGGCGGGGAAAGATGACTCTTTGAGGTTCTTCATGAAACCCGTCTCGGCCAACACAAAAGGGGGGAAAATGGGCAGCAGACTCAAGCTGGGATGTGTCCCAAGCACATTCTCCTGAGGCCTCGTCACTAACTCTCAAAAGTGAACAGTAAGAGTGATCCTCCAGCGTCATCACCTCTCCCTTAATGCCTCTGAGAGCTTCCTGAATATCTCTTTCTGGCCTCTTGTTTCTTTCAGAGACCCTGTTCCCGGCTAGACCTTGGGGTAGATGAACTCTTCCCAGGCCTGAGAACTATAGGAATTCTTATGTTTGTCCTCTCTGATTCTCTGGCTCTTTAGTCAAGAAATATATCCCCTTCTTTCTGCAGTTCTCTTTGGGGTCGGGGCTGGCACGCAGGAGCTGGGCTCAGTTTCCTTTCTCTTTGAGCAGCTGGGCCCTCTGTGAAAAAAGAGCCTTTTTTCACCTCCTCAGGAGAGTGTAACTTGTTATGCCTGCCTTTAGGGAAGGATTCCGGGGTGTGTGGTGCAAGGTGGTGGCAGGATGCCTGGGGACCCCGGGGAAGAATGGGACAGCCTGTCCAATCAGAGTCTGTGTACCTAACAGCTGGAATTCAGTGGGGAGAAGGCAGATCAGCTCCAATCCTGTCGGATTAGGGAGATTAAAGTGAGACAAGAGAGAGATGTCTCAGAGACCAAGAGGTGAAAAACAGGGGTCTTTGTGGAGGGGAAGGCTGAGAGTGTAGTGGGGAGCAAGGATTTGGGGATCTTTCTCCCTGAAATTTTCCATAAAGTTTGGGGTGAAAGGACAAAGGGTGGTGAAGCTGAGGTGACTGAATGTGTTAGTCTCTTCCTGGTCTCTCTCCTCCCTCACTTGCGTTTTTGCCAGCTCCCAGGTCAGCCCTCTGGCTCCTGGCACCCCCACTCTTGCGGTGGGCACCCCCCCTACTCACAGTGCTGCACAGTGACCTATTCCAGGCCTTGCTTGGTAAGTAACCCGTTTTTTGAGAGACCACAGTGAAAAGGGCTGACCTGGGCCTGTAAGGGCAAGTACTGAACTTTGTTTAGGCTGGTTGGGAGACTGCAGAGTACTTGGTCCAAGCGGGAGCACCATGCAGGATCTTTCTAAGTTGTCCTCTAGCCTCAGCAACCAGCCTGGCTGAGGGACCTTCTTCCTTACTAGACAAAGAGCAGAGAAGATGAGGAGGGTGACCCTTGGGAACTGGACAGGGGGAGGGTAACTCAGTTCTGGTCCTGTGACAGACATCCTGGACTACTATGAAGCTTCTATCTCAGAGAGTCAGGTAAGAAGGTACGGGTGGGTGCCAGGCTACCTAAGGGAACTGGCAGGGGTGGAGGGGTGAGCAAAGTTTTGCAAATATTACACTGAGACTTGGGGGGCTCTGGGGACAAAACCCTGAGTCAGTGGCCTAGTTGCTAGGGGTACAGCAAACACATCTTTTGCAGTCTTTCCCCTTTTTGCCTGCCCCAATTTCAGACACTAGGAGCCAGGACATAATTACTTCTCAGGCTTCCTCCTGTGAAACCTGAGGGAGAACTGGGTCCCCAGGGATTTCCTCCCGCCAGGCCCTCCCTCGCCCACCTCCCACCGTGCTCCCCTCCCCCGTATTTAAATGCCTGTACTCATGCTCCCAGCTCAACTGTGGGTGCTTCTTCTCTGAGAAATGAAATCCATCCTCAGGTTTTTTGCTGTCACTATGGGAGGGTGGCCAGGCCTCCATGTTTGCCTCGGGGCCGCTCTGCTTCTCCTTCTATCTCCTTTCCCGTTATCCGGGTTCCTGCCAGCACCGAAGGAGTTAACTCCGCCAAGGCACCCCCCCATTCTGGCTGCTAGCTCCCTCCCCCCCTCCCCCCCCCTCC
>PVLD010028336.1:0-19530 GCA_004027595.1 Dinomys branickii
TCTTCCTTTTCTGATCTTCCATTGTTTACTCTTGCAATTTTTCTATTTTCTTTTTCCTGTTATCCACCCCTTCTATCCTTACAAATGTAACAATGAAGCTATTTTAACTTTTAGATAGTTAGTTACTCTATGTTATCATTGTTTCATTCCTGTTATTAGTTGGAGGTATAGTTGTCACGTTTAGAAGACATTTACTATATGTCAATATCTGTCTTAATGTTTATAAAATGATATAGATCACATTTCTATGGTCAAAGATGATGCACTATTATTTCTTATAGTATGTCAATGTTGCTGACTTAATTGCTGTTTCCAGGGTGTGTAGGTGTTGTCAACAATAGGTTTCTATGCATACAAATATCCAGATTTCCTTTGTGTCATTAACAGTACTACTATTTGAAGATAACTGAGTACTAAGCCAATTACACTGCATCCTCCCTTGCAAATTAATGGAGATTGGCAGATACTGACACAGAGGCAGAGTCCTATTGTGCCATGCCCAGAATATTTCACTGGAAAAGAGATATAGTACTAATTAAAGAGATACACATGCTATCAAAAATTCACTTCTTTATAAGTACTGAGAAAACTCAGAGCAAAAAAAGAAAGAAACAAAAGAAAACAAGGTAAAAAATGTCTCCAAAAATTCCCCAGCCCTCTAAAGCTGATCTCATGGACGTCAAGAGTCAGGAAATTAAAAGTCAAAGAACAGAATTATTTGAAAGGGTAAGAGAAGATGTATATCTATTTATCTATCTATCCATCATCTTTCTATGTATCTATCTGTTGTGCTCAGTAAGATTAAAGAATATATAATTGAACATATAGTGGAAGTAATAAAATACAATCAGGTGCTTTCAAGAAGAAACTAATAAAAAACTAACTGAGCTTAACAAAGTAATATAAAATTTGTACAAGAAGTTTAGCAAAGAACTAGAGTCCATGAAAATGTTCTGAACAAAAATCAAGGAAATTAAAAATTTTATTAAATGTATGATCAACACAAGTGACTAGTGTGAGAAAGGAGTGTCTGAACTAGAAGGTAGTATTGCTGTCAGAGACCAGTTACTTAGAGATTCAATGAAAACAAGAGAACAGCAAAAGTAAATCCAACAGCTGCCAAATAATGCATAGAACAATACTCTAAGGTCAGTTGGAATTAGTAAAGAAACAGAAGACTGCACAAGTAATATAAATAGCCTTTACACAGAAGCAATTTGAGAAAACTTTGAAAATATAAAGAAAGAATTGGACATACAAATAAGTCACACCTGTGGAGAAACAAAATTCCAGAAATCCAACACAAGTACAGAATTTAAAAGCTGATAGCAAGAAGTAAGGAATAATTTATAAAGGCAATCCCATTAGAGTTACAGAATTCTCAACATGAACCTAAAGGTTTATCTGAGATTGTCCTGAAGTGATTTAAGCCCTAATATTAAAACATTTACAGCTCAAACTGATACATTTTGCAAAACTCTCTTTCTAAATCAAAGGAGATATAACTGCTTTCCATGACAAAGAACATCTTAAGAAATTTATGACACCAAACCAACACTGAAAATTTTTCATGGATATCACAGAAAGACACATTAAACTAACATTGACAAAAAGTCTAGTAGAATGAATACAGCAGGCAGAGTGAGCAGTTAAGTATAAGGGAAAAAGGCAAATTAGCAGCAGGAAAGTAAAGTAATGGCAGGACTAAGTCACTAACTTTCAGTAGTAAGTTTAAATATGCATAATCTCAATTCCCAAATCAAAAGACATCTTGGCAGAATGGCCACGACACCAAACAGAAGAATGTGCTACACACAAGAAACAGATTTAAATCTAAAACAAAATTCATAGACTAAAAACAAATCAAAGGATGGAAAGCAATATTCAAAGCAACAGGAACTCAGAAAAAGCAGAAATTGCTATCTTAAATTCACATAAAGTGAAATTCAAGCCAAAACTAATCAGAAGAGAAAAATGTCATTATATATTCGTTAAGGAAAAAATTCATCAAAAGAGATAAAATTAAAAACTTATATGTACCATATACCTGTGCACCCAATTTCATAAACAGTAAATGTACAGAAGAGATCAGACAATCACCAGCACAACTATGGGGGAATTAAATACCCCACTATCAAAAATAGATTGACTAGTCAAAAAATCAACAGATACACCAGTGTTGAACTAAACCTTCAAACACATGGAATAGATATTTTCAGAGGGTACTGTCCAACAACAAAAGAATACTCATTCTTCTCAGCAGTATATGAAACTTTTTACAAAATAGGCCACATACCAGGCAGCACATAATTGTTAAATGCAGAATAATCAGAATTATACTGTCTATATGGCCATATTACAGCACAATAAAACTAGAAATTGAAACCACAAAAGTGATGCAAACAAATGAAAATTATGTAATATCCTCTTGAATAATCCGTGGTTCTCAGAAGAAATCAAGGAATAAAATTGGTATTTCCTAGAACTAAACTAAAGTGCCAATAAATCATAACAGAACCTTTGGGACACAGTGAAAGCAGTCCTATGAGAAAAGTTTTCATTTGAAAATTTCCACACTAGAAAAACCTTAGGAGTCCAAATAACCTAATGATGTTCTGCAATATCCTAGAAAAACACGAAAAATCCAAATCCAAGAGGAATAAAAAGAATGAAATTATAATGATCAGAGAAAAAATTAATTATGTTGAGACTTAAAAAAATAACAGAATCAATGAATCAATTTGAAGAATAAGCAAATCAGGCAAATCTTTAGGCAATTTTACCAAAAAAGAAGACAAGATGCAGGCAGCATAATCAGTAATGGAAAAAGCAAATGCATAGCATACATTACCACAATCCAGAAGATTATTAGTAACTACCTCAAGAACTTGTAGTCTAATAGTTTGGAGAATTCAGACAAATTGAATAGATTCATAGACACATATGAATTATCAAAACTGAAGGAAGAAGATCTAAAAATTTTGAACAATCCAAAAACTGGCAATGAAATTTAAGAATTAATAAAAAATAATCTACCAACTAAGAAAAGCACAGGTTCCGATGGTTTCACTGATAAAGGTCACAAGATTTGTAGGGAAGACTTAATATCAATATTCTTCAAACATTTTAATGAACTTCAAAGTGAAGGAGTACTACCAACATAATTACTGGAAGCTAGAATTACCCTGGCTCCAAAACAGGTCAAAGATTCAACAAAAAAGAAAGATGTAGGGAAATTTCTTTTATGAACATAGTTATGAAAATCTTCAATAAGATACTGGGAAACAAATTGGCAAAAATCATCAAAAAGATCATCTATCATTACTATGTAGGACTCATCCCAAGGATGTAGGGATGGATCAACATATACAAATGAAAAAATCTAATACCACACATGAGCAGAAGTAAGGACAAAAATAAAATATCATCTCATTTTACCCAGAAAAAGTCTAACAAAATCCAATATCAATTCATGATAAAAACTGGAAAATGGCACAGGATTACCTTATCACTCTGATAAAAACCATTTATGGTAGAACAATGGCCACAAATTATTTAATGGGGAAGAGCTAAAAGTGTTCTCCCTGAATTCAGGGTGAAGATAAGGATGTGGACTATCTCCACTCTTCAATATAGTTCTCAAAACATTAGCCAGAGCATTCAAGCAGGAGATAAACATAAAAGTACTATGTATGAAAAAAGTTGAATGATCATTATTTGCAAATGGCAGATCCTCTACATAAAAGACTCCAAATATTGAATGTAATGACTCTCAGAATTAATAACTAAATTAATTGCCATTTCTAGATACTAAATAAACACAAAAGTTGAATAGCATTCTGTATATCAATAGAAAGTTCACAAGAAAAACTAGGAAAATATTTACAATAGTATTAGGAAAAATTTATTCTTAAGAATTAGCCTAACCAAGGAAGGGAAAGGCATCTACAAGGAAACTAGAGAGGATTGAAACAGATAAACGAAGATATCAGAAAATGGAAAAAATCCATGTTCATGGAAAGACAGGATCAATATTTTCAAAAGGGCCATATTCCCAAAGTTGACATACAGATCTAATGCAATATCAATTAAAATACCAATACTATTTCTCATAGAACCCTGGTAGAGAAAATAATCTGAAAGTTCATGTGGAATGAGTAACGATTTTAAATAACAAAACCAATGCTCAGCAACAAAAGCTAAGCAGGAGGTGTCACAATCACAGGCTTTAAATTATATACTACTGTGATAAATAGGTATGGTCACAGAAACAAACACATAAATCAATGAAAGAGGATATAGGATGAAGAAACAACTCCAGGCACATTCAGCTACCTGATCTTCGACAAAATGTCCAAAAAACACAATTGTACTTATATCCTCTTTAGCAAGTGGTACTGGGCAAACTTGTTATCCATATGCATAAGGTTGAATGTAGACCCATATCTCTCATTGTCTCCTAAACTAAAGATAGATAAAATATCTAAATGTTAAATAGAAACACTTAATATGCTCAAAGAGAAACAGGATAACAACAACAGAGGCATATGTAAGGACTTTCTGAATGGGATGCCAGTTGTACAAAAAGTGGAACCAGGAATAAATAAATGTACACCTATAAAATCAAAAGGTTCCTGTACAGCAAAGGAAACAATGAATAGAGTGAAGGTACAACCTATCATATGAGGGAAAACTTTTCAGATTCACCTTAAGAGAGGATTAATATCTGGAATATAGAAAGAACACCAGAAAATTAGACTTCCCCTCAAAATGGGACACCGAAATTATCTGAAACTTTGCAGAAGAAATACAAATGATCAATAAGTGCATGAAACATAGGATATCTGGCTATTAGAGAAATGAACATTAAAACAACACTGATATTCTATCTTACTGCAAAAAAACGGTTATCAAGAAATCAAATAATAATAAGTGTTGCCAAGGCTGAAGAAGAAAAGAAACCCTTCTTTCTTTTTGGTGGGAACATGAACTAGTGCAACCGCTGTGGAAATCAATTTGAAAACTCAGGAACTAAAACTAGAAATTCCAGTTTACCCAGCTGGTCTCCTATGTAGTTTCTGGCATGTGTTAAAGACATACGGCAAGATACATGCATGCACATATTTATAGCGGCACAACCCATAATAGGTAAATCTTGAAAGTTTCCTGTGTGTCCATCAGTAGATGAATGGATGAAGAAAATGAGATATTTATACACAATGGAGTACTATTCTACCATAAAGAAAGATAAACTTGAATCATTTTAAGGAAACTGGATGCCCCTTGAGACCATAACATTAAATGAAATAGATAAAACATGTAAGTTTAAACACCATATATTTTGTCCCATTTGAGAAGCCTAATAAAAATAAAGAGTAAAATAAAAGATAGATAATAGAAAGTGAGGAGATAGATCTTTTGAAAAGGAACCAACAGTTGGAGTGAAGGTTGAGGTAAAGGAGGAGAAGGTGATGACAAAAACTTTTATCTACTGCTTAAATTTGATTGATTGTTACTGAATTTTTTGGATATTGGATGTGTCCATGGCTCAATTTATTTAGGTCTAGCAATTTACCCTTTTATTTTACATTGGACAATTTGCTGAAATACATAGTTTGAAAACAATTTTTTATAATCATCTGTATTATAGTGGTGTATGAAATAAGTTTGCCTTTATCATTTCTAATTTTCTTAATTTGGACTTTCTTTTTCTTCTTTTTTCCCTTATATAAGGTTGGGTAAGGGCTTATTACTCTTGCTTATGTTTTCAAAAACCAGCTTTGTATCTTTTGGCTTCAATGTCATTAATTACTACTCTTATTTTTAATATTTCTTTCCTTCCACTGATTTGTGTTTATCTTGATCTCAATTTTGTATGGGTACCGCAAAAAAAAAAAAAAAAAAAGGGACTGGGGATATAGCTCAGTGGAATAAGCGCTTGCCTAGCAAGCGCAGGGTCCTGAGTTCGATCCCCAGTACCGAAAAAAAAAAAATTTGTATGATACTGAGAGTCATCATTAGATGAATTATTTGGGATTGCTCTGTTTTTCTAAGGTAGACACTCATAGTTATAAATGTCCCTATTAAAAATTATTTCATTGTGTACCACAGATTCTACTATGTAGTGTTTCCAATACCATTTGATTCTAGAAATTTTAAAAATTTTCCCTGATTATCTTTCAAAGTGTATTATTCAATCTCCATGTGCTTATGAGATTTCTAGTGTTTCTTTTGCTGGAAATTCCTAGTTTCATTACATTGTGACATGATAGGATACATGTAATTATTGCAGTGGTTTGTATTTATTGAGACTTGCTTTTTTGGCTCAAAGTATCTTCTACTTTGGAAAAACTTCCATGGGATATCTCAGACAAGGTATATTCTGCTGACATTGGATGAAATGATATAGACGTTAACTAACTCAATTTGAAGTAAAATATTAATTATGTTATTTCTTTGCTAAATTTTATCTAGTTGACATATGTATTTGTGGTAGTGAGATTTTAAATTTCTCTAATATGATGGTATTAGCGTCTATCTGTCTTTTATGTCAACATACTTTATTTTATCTAGTTGAGAGGATTGACGGTAAGTACATGCATATTTGTGATTGTTATCCCTTTTTGAATAATCCTTCCTTTTAGCAATAAATAATATCTTTCCTGGACTTTTCTATCCAGACCTAATTTTCAGTCTTTCTTGTAGGGCATAAGGGTCACTACTTGCTTATTTCATCCTTTTGCAGTATCATTTTTCCAACCTCTAATTTTCTGTGTATCTCTTACAGATGAGATGTGTGTCTTGCAGAAAACATGACTGTGTTTCTTGTGTTTTATCCAGTCTGCTAATCTGTGTCTTTTAATTGGAGAGTTAAAACTTTATATTAAGTGTTGTTATTAAAAGGTCTGTACTAATTCCTGTCACTTTGTTTTTTCTGGTATTTGATTCTTCCCTGTTATTCATTCGTATTCCCTTCCAGTGAAATGTACTCTTTTCTTTCTTCTCAAGGATGCTGTGTTCTTGATCTGCGCTTATAATTTTCTCAAATATTTTCCACGATGTTTGGAAGATGATGACAATTATTGTAGTTTATAATTATGATGAAATGTGTTTATTTCTCTTTCAACTTTGAAGGATAGCTGTGCAATATGTCATACTCTGCTTTGGCAATAATATTCTTTCTCGGCCTGAAAAATGTCATCTCAAATGTCATTAGGTTCTGCTGATAACTTTGCTGTTGTCCTCATGGATTTGCCTTAGTATGTAAATTGGCTTTGCTCTCTGACAAATTTTAATATTTTTCTTTGTTCTGATTTTTTGGTCTTTCAACAATGTATGTCATATAAGGAGGTTCTTTTTCTGGTCGTATGTTTGGGGTTCTAAATACCTCCTTTATCTGGGTATCCACCTCATTCTTCAGTTTGAGGAAACTTTTTGCTTCAATTTCAATAGATATATAGTCTAAGGCATTTGTCTGTTTGTAGATGCCTTCATGTATTCCAATTAACACTGTTATTTCTTTTATTTTTTAAGAGTAGGAAAAGTTCACTGAGGAACAGTAGTGGGGAACAAGAATAGCTCCTGAGAGATGGGAGAGGCCCTGAGTGTGTTACCCTATTTCTTTTAAATTTGTCCAGTATTGTTGTATACTCTGTTCAGTGCTGCTTATTTGTTTTTCTTTGTCCTGTTCTAGAACTTACACTCTATCTTGAACTCCTCATATGTCTTCTTCTGACTGAACTGGTCTACTGGCTAGACTTTCAATTGAGGTTATTTTAATTATTTGAGTTTGTAATTTCGATGATTTTTAGCTTTGTTCTTTTTTGGAACTTCTATCTCTTTATTGGAGTGGTCTTTCATATCCTGAATTGTCTTCCTTAGTGCGCTCAACTGCTTATTTGTATCTTCTTTGAGTTCACTGATCGTTCTAATTAATTCATTTATCTCTTGTTTCCTCTTTGATCTCATG
This sequence comes from Dinomys branickii, assembly GCA_004027595.1. NCBI lineage: Eukaryota > Metazoa > Chordata > Mammalia > Rodentia > Dinomyidae > Dinomys > Dinomys branickii. The sequence goes on from PVLD010028336.1 coordinate 7,970, forward strand.
GATCATTTAAACTGTCAAGTCTTTTTTTTTAAATTATTTGTCCTGAATTGCATCCACTTCAGTATCTGTGGGACTTACTTTTGGAGAATTATGCATTTTGGGAGATGTCTTGTTGCTCTTTTTCACTGTAGTTGTGCTTCTGTTTTGAAGTTTTTGAAACACTTGGGCTGAATGTTATTTTCACTGTCCTATATGATTTTTTTTTTCTGATAGCAACTTTTACTTTGTGTTGTTTCCTGGGTTGTGAGTATGTCCCTATGTGACACTTTCTACTCAGTCTGCTCTGGATGCTGGTTTCAGACCCTTGTACTGATTTAGAGGAGAGAGTAGCTACCACAAAAACACCAACTCTCGAAAACTTAGCCACAGATTATGTGATACTTAAAATCTTGCTGGAAAAGTTCTGTACTATTACTTTGACCCAGGAGAGGACATGTCAAATAATGTTATAATAAGTTCAACCTAATGAGACATTGATGATATTCAGAGTATTTCAAATAGTTTATATGTAAAATAGAAGAAAATATAACAATGGCAAAAATACAAAGAAAATTAAAAAATCAAAACAATTACACAGAAAAAGGAAAAAGAAACAGGGAAGAGTAGAGCAAGAGAAAATAAAAGGGAAGTGAGAGAGGGAAAAGGAAAACTGTATGCAGGTGTTGAACAGTGAAGTAAATTTAGACATTCCTAGGCCAACTGTTTGTGTGTGAATATTCGAGAAAACAAGGTATTAAGTTAAAGCAGAGACTCAACTCAGAGATAGATATAAAGGTAGGTGGATAATAGGTGGATGGATAGATGATAGATGAATAGGACATGCAATTATCTTGTTTGGAGGTTTTAACTAATTATTCGTGTTGTTTCTGCTGCCGCTTTGGCCTTTAGCAGGCAGGGGGCTCTTACTGCTCTCAGGATCGGTGGTTGCTTTTCATTTGCTTGCTCCAATGACATTCACCCCAGAGTTCTCAATCTGCCATGACTTTGCAGAATGCTTCACTCTGTCCTCTCTCCAATCTGTGAAAGTCTCCATTTTTGTATCAGCTTACCGGGAACTCTGTGATTTACATTGAATGTGGGTTTACGGAGAAAGTTTTCTCAGCTGATGCAGCCTATTTTTCACCACTGCCATGAGGCTCCCAGCTGCCTTGGACCCCTGAGTTTAACACTAGCACTTGTCTTCCCCTGTTGCCAGTGTCAGGGAGACGAAAGACCAAGCCATGTTTATTCAATCAATTGCTTACAGCTTTTTTTTTTTTTTTTTTTTTGTCTTTTTGAAGCAGGGTCTCTTTATGCAGTTCAGGCTGGCCGTGATCTCACTTGGTAACACAGGCTGGTCTCGAACTCAAAATGATCCTCCTGCCTCAGCCTACTTGCTTACAACATTTGTCTTTGGCTTAGTCCCCTAAAAATGATTAGTACTCCATACCTGCTATGGGTATACAGACAGTATACAGAGAAGCACTTTCCTGTTATCTCATACTTGAGGCTATGTCCTGGTTCCATGTGGCTTGGCTGGCACTCTGGCCAATGGATCCTGGGAGCATACTCAGTTGGGGCTAATCTCTTACTTCTTCCCCTGAAGGTTTTTCTTCATTTTACAGAGGGGCTAGGTCCTTGGCTGTGAGGTGGGAGCCGTAACCTTGTATAGGGAAGCACTTTCCTTTTATAACCAGACATTGGGCCTTGAAATCACTAGACCTGCACTGGGAGTTGGGCTGGGTTGGGGGTACAGTGGCATCATTTCTTATTCTAGCATTTGCTTCTTCTGTAACACACCTGTTCTCTATCCCATTCAGGTGGTGGCATTCCAGTGGTTGGTATCTCTACCACCTCGTATAACCATGCACTGACTGGCCTTCTTCCAAATCTCTGAGTTTTCTGTGAATGCTGCCTCCTCTATGCCACTATGGTCATGCCATCCAAAATTTTTGACATGTAAGGGTGTTGGATCCTAAAGCTATCCCCAGATTTTCATTCTCCAATAAAAATGTAATGATGTGTAAAAGTACTACCATTGGTGTATGTCATTTTTTTCAAACTGCATACTTGATAAACTCCAGCTTCTTCATCTATGAAACCTTGATAATAACAATATCTCCTCTGATTTCCTGTCAGAGTGATCCTGAGGATCAAATGAACTGGTTTTGAAAAATTTTACAACATACAAAGCACTACATAAATTCAAAAGATTTATATATATGTATTTATATATTCCTAAAGAAAGGAATAGTTTTCTGGTTTTCAGCAGCTTGGTGTATTCTGAAAAATTAGGAAATTAGGCTTAATTACCTAGGACACCATACAAATCAGTGAAAAATGTCATGGTTCTATTGGTAAGGGATTGGAGGGGGAGTTACTAGGAGGGGAATCTCAATGAGACAGTGGCCAAACAAGGCTTCATACAAAAAGATACATTTGATTTGTACTGGATCCAACTAAGATCTACCCAGCCATGTATTCATCCCTGATGGTCACCTAGAAATTACATGAGTAAAATATGATTATCCTCAGAGATTTGATGATAGCTTCCAAACTTATGCTGAGCTTTCTTGAGTGCATTGTCTGTTGCCTCGACAATATCTGGAATTTACTTATTCTTACTTAAACATTTAAAAAGTTTTGTCTGCACTCACAGCATTTATTAAATCCATATTATCTGTCACACATTGTTTGGAGTTTAGGTCTTAGGCCCATTTGGAGCAAGAACAGTGAAGATCTCCTGGGCAGACTCATACAGTATTATGGCTGAGGAAGACCTTAAGAGTTTCTCTGGATCAAATATTTTAGAGTTATAAAGCAAAACAAAATGTCACTCAAAGAGATGATATCACTTAACTCATGATGTTACATGGCAAGCTCAGGGCTAGGTCTTAAGCCTCCTCATACACAAGTCAGTATTTCTCACACTAAAATACAGATTAGTACCTTATTTTATTGAGCATAGCACTATTTTTAAAACAATAATTTTCAAAGCTAAAATAAATAAAAATTGTGGAAGAAGTTTGTTTAAAATGTAATTAATTGGGCCTCACAGTTAAAGTTTCTCAAAATCTTAAACTGAAGTGCTTTCCACTTATTTCTTCTGTGAGTTGAATTTTCCAAGTGATTATGATATAAGTGAACTTCATCTCAAACTAAGAAAAATATTATATTTTCAATTAATGATTATAGTGGCTTCATTGGTCTTTGATTTGATAATGTTACCCCATGATATTAAGGACACCATTGATCTCTAATCAACCTTCAGCTTTGCACATAGAGAAAGCCTAAATGTTACCTTATGTTTATAGTGAAATGTTCTATGCACTTGAGATTTTAAATTTCTCTATAAGAAGTAACTACCTCATATGCTTAATACCACAACAAAGTCCCAAGACTGGGTTGGATGCTCCTAAATCAATTTTTGCCTTGAGTTTTCAAGAATCCTGTATTAGAGCTGAACACCTGGTACTCATAGAGTCTGGAAACATTCCTTGATGAAAATTTATATCAGCCCTTGAAGAATGGTCTATTAAAACTATCAAAAGCAGGACATAGCTGCAAATATGTAGCTTATCAGTTCTTTGCCTGTCTACCAAGTAAAAGATCTTGGATATGATCCCTAGATAAAAAAGCAACACATATACTGATAAACACAGCACTTGTAACAATACATACATAGCACACATAGCAGTAATCTACAGATGCTTGTGTCACTTGCCGATGGATCAGGTTCTAAGACAATAATTGAGTTACCTATAGCTAGTACATGAAATAACTATGTATAAAAATATAACTGATAGATCCAACATTGTTGAGTAAAGGAAGAGTCACACCTGAGAAATTCAGAGATCAATTACAAACACAGGAAATTGGAAGAAGGAGAAGGACATACACCATGATATAAGAAATCAGTTTGAAAAAATGAGGCTTGTAGATCAAACAATACATACACATAGGTGTTAAAAAGAGGGGCAGTGATTTGCCTCATCTACCATGGGAACAGCCATTTTTGGAACTTCTTAAATAGCAAGAAGGATCCAAGATCATGGCAAGATCTAGCCTCACGGGATAGACTTGGGGCATACAGGTCCCTTCATCTCCTTGTCCCCTCTCAAAGTACTGGAGAAAATACCTGGCTGTATTTTCACCAGCACATACCAAGGTCCAGAAATCAGGGGCAGGAGAAGTTCCCCACATATGTGCTAGATCTCAGACTCAGGATAAATAAGCAATTGCTACTTGTGTTCAAGGGAGTCTTCAATATTGAACCCCTGGCACATGTGAGTCATTCCAAAGAGGGTGAAATTTATGCCACACCATCTTGCACACAGAGCTGGTCCAGTTTGAGACCACACTATACACCCAGTTCTCATTGCTCTGATCTAATCCTAGACCTATCTGAGACTCTATCTCACATCTAGCCCCCGTCCCTGGGTAGCTTGGGTTTCTAGGGGGTGTTCCAGTCCCATGTGAGTCTCTGCCTGGTACAATTAGACTGTGACAGCATCCATTCAGCCACCTCACTTCAGGTACATCAGAGTCACCACTGTGCATTTTCCTGGAGAGGCAGGCACAGTCTCTGCCTGGCACAATAGGCCACTTCTCTACCTGGTTGGCAGCAAAGCTTAAGGGTTTCTTGTGGCTGGTGCTCTAAATGTCCACGAGAAACCACCCAGCACTCTAAAACCTCACTAGGTTTGCTGGAATATCCCCACGTCAGTCCTGGGAGCACCTGGGTCTCCACTAGGTGCTCCAAGGAAGTGTGAGCCTTCACTTCACATCCGGAGCTAGTCTCATAGATGCTGAAATATACAGTAAGTAGCAGGTGCTGATGCGCAACCAGTGGGAATCCACTCCAGGAGACTCAGAATACAATGGTTCACAAATTTCCTCTGCTGGTGCCCTAGTTTCAGCAGTTGCAATGAACAGGGATTTGCAGAGAGGGGACCCACTGAACAAAGAAATCTCCATAAAAACTCACAGATGACAAAGAAGGGCAAAGAGAAATATGATGTGTAAAATTACAGACTGCAGACCGCAGAAGAAAACTATCTTCTACAAATACGTAGGAGTTTTCTTTGTTATTCTCTTTTTTCAGTTAACACAATTTTTGCCTTTTCTCCCTTATTTGTATTTCATTAAATCATTATTATTATTAATGTTATTTACTATTGGAGTTTGGACTTGTGTCACCATTTTCTTGTTACCACTTTTAAATGATAACTGTTTTGTTTGAATACATCCTCCCTTTTTGCTGCCTTTGTTCTATTCTTGCTATCTCTTTCAACATATTTCTTGAGCACTTCTTATTTTCTTTTCCTGTAGTTTAATCTTGATCTCCTACCACTTATCCTTATCCTAGTTGATTTTTCCTGGTACTGTTACATAATACTACTAACTTTCCTTTACTCCTTAATAGGAACTTTTATATAAGTTTTACCACCTTCCTCTCATCTTCCATTGTTTAAGTTCTCATAACCTACTTTTTTCTTCGTGTTTGCATACACATATCACTTATCCTTATGAATCTGTAGATTGTAAAGTATATCTTATGATTGCTGAATACTGCTCTATTTTGCAGAGAGGTAAATTTTGCTCTATTGAGCTGATATTTGTGGTATATGAATACCTAGTTTGTCTAGAGTTTGTTCTATAACTATAGATCTTGTTCCTATGGTTGAAGGGGGTTACAGTGTTATTAATTTGTCATTATCCAATTTGTGTTTAATATACTAGTTTTTGTTGATTGCACTGCTGTAGCTAAGAGGACATAGTCATTATGTTCAAGTGGTGCTCTGAATATGCCAACAACCAGATTGTCTGAGTTATAAACATTACCAAAGATCTTGGTACGAGGCCAAACAGGCTGTAACCTTTCCTCCCTAAGAAACAAAGGAGATAGGATCTTGGGAAAGACTCAAAGGCCAATAGCTAGCTAAGCCTAGAGGACATCTTAGAAAAGCTAATGTTGTTATAATTAGAAATAATTCTTCCTGTTAAACACAGGGTCAGTGACCAAATCATGTAGTTTAAATAACAGTGGTAAATAATACCACTGGACATACAAAGCTGAAAACACTTCATGGGGAGTGAACATCTTACCAAAAATGTTCATATAAACCTCCAATTCCTTCTACTCTCCTAGACCTCAACCAACTTTAGCCCCTCTAAGAAGGAGGGGAAAATAAGGTTTTCCTAGATAATTTTCTAGTTGCTGGGATATGAACTTGACATCCAAAATGAAAGGAAGAAAGTTTTTCTTTGGCTCACAGCTTGTAGAGGTTTCAGTTCATAGTTGGCTGTCTGTAAGGCAGAGTGGCATGGCAGAGATCTCACAGAGGAAAAAGAGTCCATGGAAAAAGAAGAAGAAGCAGAAGGAAGCAGACAGAAAGCAAGTGACAAGCAGCAACCCTCTTTCTGTCCCTTACCTTAGAGTGAGTAGCACTCATATCTAACTTGGGGCAACCTTAATCCTACCCAGAACTATGTCAAACCAATCAGTGAACAAATTTAGTAATCACATACTCTTCTTGATCATAGTATCATACACTCTAGATCCAGCCACATCTGAAAACTGCCACCTGTGACTACATGTAGCTTTTGGGGGTCATCTAGACACAAGGCGTAACAGGGTTAAAGTAGATAGATGATAGATAGATAAGATAGGCAGACAGGTAGATAGATAGACAGACAGATAGTAGAAAACCCACAGATATACATACACATAGGAGCATGGAGAAGCAAGGCAACAGAAGACATCTAAGTTCTCTTAGCTCTCCTAAGGCAGAGAAAAGCAACACAAATGGTGAGGAAACAAATACAAGGGACAGAAACTCTTTGAAAGATTTATGGATGAGAAGAAGAAAGTAGATGAGTTCAAAGAGGCATTGAATGGGAAGTTCACAACAACATCATTCAATATGTCCAAGTGAACTTCGGGGAATATATAAAAAATGGATGAGCTGAACAAAACACCTCAAAGTTTGCATGATAGACTCGATGTGGACATAGGATGTTTGAAAAATGTCAGACTAAAGTAATTGAAATAAAACAATGTAGAGAATTCATAAATTGCAGTAATGACCAATGTGAAAACAAAATAGTAAAGTACGATGAAGTACTAAAAGAAGCCACAGAGAAAATAAGACAAAAAGAGGTTGTCATGTGGCTAGTATATGACAATAACAAGACTAATCTCAGGCTAATTGGAGTTAGAGAAAAGCTAAAAAATAACAGACAGAATAAGAAACATGTTTGTAGAAATTATGGATTTGTCTCCACTCCAAGTACTGAAAATTTCCAAATTATAAAAAGAGTTTAAAATACATATGACACAGAACACCAAAGAAATAGGACAAAAAAGAAATTCAGCAATGCATACTCTTATTAAACTTTCAGATATCAAGCAGTCAGAGGAAAACAAAGAATCACATACAATGTAGACCAAATACAATTAAAGCAGATTTATCAACACAAAAATTATAACCCAGAAAAGTTTGGAGTGAAATATTGAAATTTCTAGGAGCAAATAACTTCCAATATATATTAGGTCACCCAGCAAAGCTATCCTTCAAAATAGATGGAAAGCCGAGGATATAGCTCAGCAGCACAAGTGCCTGCCTGGCAAGCACAAGGTCCGGAGTTCAATTCCTGCTACCAAAAAATATGTATATTGTTCAAAATAGCTGGAGAAATAATGTATATTTATGAAAGAGACAAGATCAAAAGATATATGAGTGCTGAACCAGCATTATAGAAAATAAATAAGAATATTCTTGACAGAAACAACAAAACTGACACAGCCAAAATCCCAGAGGAAACAAAACTCCAAGAAAGATGAATGGATAAACAGCAAAAAAATCAGGAAAGGAAAAACAAAGGAATCACCAACAGAGGAAGCAGGCACCGACAATAAATAATCAATACATCTCAGTAATGACTCTCAATGTTTTTGTCCCCAGCTCTCCAATTATAAAACACAAACTGCCAAAGTGGAACAAAAAGCAGAATCCAAAATTGTTCTGCTTTCAAAAACTCATCTAATCCTAAAATATATTCATAGACTGAAAATTAAATGATGGAAAACAATATTCCATGTATCAGAAAGCCAAAACCAAATGAGGGTAGCAGTATGGTGAGCTTCAATCTAAAACTGATTAGAAGAGGTGAAAAAAGGTCACTACATACTAGTTAAGGGAACAATTCAACATGAAGAGAAAGCATTGATAACCACAGATGCACTAAACACTGGAGTACCTAACTTCATAGAACAACTGCTGAACATAAAAGGTGAAATAAACACTAACACTGCCATTGTACAGTATCTCAACATTCCACTTTTTCAAACATATCTACTAATACTCAATAAAGTAATGTCACCACTGAATCACATCCTTGAAAATATAAATTTAAGATACCTAGAGAGTACCCCACTCCTCTACAGCAGTGCATACATCCTTACAACACATGGCTCTTTTTCCAAAGTAGATCATATAGCAGTCCACAAAGCATGCTTGATTAACAATGAAGGAATTGAAATTACCCCTTGTGTGCTATCGGCACACTGTTCAATGAAAATATAAAGCAATAGCAAAAGAAATCACAGAAAAAGTAGAAGCTCCTGAAAAACAAGCACACTCTTAAATCAGTAGGTCATAAACAGAATCAAAGAAGATATTTTAAAATTTCTGGAGTATAATGATGATGACTATACAATTCGCCAAAAACTCTGGACACTATTAATAGAGTTCTAAGAAAAAAAATTCATCACAATCAATGCTCACACATTAGGAAAGCACACCAAGCCCGAATAAATAAAATAATTAGAAATCTTCAGATATTTGAGAAATGACAACAATCCAGGCCGAAACCAAAGTTTAAGAGAGAAATGATAGAGATGAGAGTGGAAAATCAATGAAATTGAGACAAAAAATAAGTACAGGAAAATTGACAAATCAAAGAGCTGGATCTGTGAAAAAAAAATTAAGTTGAGAAATCCTTAGCCAGGCTTACAAAGAAAAAGAGAGCAAAGACTCACATCAATGCAATTATAAATGAAAAAGGTGAAATAACAGACATTGTAGATCTCCAGAAGATAGTAACTAATTTGAAAAATTATATTCCACCAGATTATCAAATTAAGAAATAGATAATTAGACTCATGCAAACTTACCAAAGCCAATACAAGAAGAAACAAAATGCTGAACGATCCAATAACAAGCAAGGAAACTGACACAGTGATAGAGTATACCAACTAAAACATTCCCTGGACTTGATGGATTTACGGCTGAATTCTGCAAAACTTTTAAGTATTATATATCACTCATACTCCTCAGCTCTTCAAAGAAATCGAAAGTGATGTAATGCTCTCAGATTCTCTTATGGAAGCTAGTATCATGCTGATTCCAAAGTTGCGTAACGATTGAACTAAAAAAGACAGCTGTAGGCCAATCTACTTAATGAATATAGATGCAAAAATCCTCAACAAGATATTAGCAAATAGAATGCAGCACATCATCGAAACAGCAAATCATTAAAAAAAGAAGACAAAGTAAGTTTCATCCCAGAGATGCAAACAAGGTTCAGTATACATAAGTCAATAAATATAATTCTTTACATAAACAGAACCAAGCACATGACAATATCATAGGTGCCCAAAAGGCTTTTGACAAAATCAAACATGGCTTCATCATGAAAACTCTAAATAAAACAGATATAGAGGATCATACCTGAATTTGATAGAAGCTATTATGACAGACTAGCAGCCAATATCACAGTAAATATGGAAACCCTAAAAAATTTTTTCTCTAAAATCAGGAACAAGGATCCCCACTATACCAGGATAAATGATCAACATACACAAATCATTAGCAATTGTGTGCACATACAATGAACTCTATTAGAAGGAAATAATGAAAACAATATCATTCACAGTAGTTTCAAGAAAAATTAAAGACCTAGGAATTAGCCTAACCAAAGAAATAAGTAAAAGTTACAAAGAAAACTACAATACTCAGAAAAAGGAGATTGAAGATGACATCAGAAATTGAAAAGATGCCCTCTGCTCCTGAATAGGCAGAACTAATATTCAGAAAATGTGTACACTCCCAAAATTTTTATACAGATACAAAACATTTCCAATTAAAATACCAAGAACATACTTTATAGAGCTAGAGAAAACAATTCTATAGTCCATATGGATCCAGAAGAGACCCCGAAGAACAGAAATTTGGGATACCATTGGGCAAAGCAGGAGCGCTTACAATACTAGACTTCAAGCTATACTACAAATCAATTGTGATAAAAAGACATGGTATTGGAAAAGAAACAGATATGAGGATCATGGGAACAGACTAGAAAATACAAGAACATCCTCAGACATACTCACTTATCTGACCTTTGAGAAAGGATCAAAAGGATACGTTAGAGGAAAAATAGTCTGTTAAATAAGTGATGCTGCAAAAAAGTGGTTCTGTTTGCAGAAGGTTAAAATGGGACCCACATTTATTATCATATAGTAAAGTGAAAAATGATTGACAATCTAAACATTAAAATAGAAGTATTAAACCTTTTGAACAGTAAATGGTTAAAACAGTTGAAGACACAGATGTAGGAAGGATTTTTCTAAATAAAGACTCAACTACACAAGAAATAAGAGGAAGAACCAACAAATGGGATTATATGAAACTAAAAACTTTTCTGTGTAGCGAATGAATCGATTATTAGAGTGAATGGACAACCTACAGAACAGGAAAAACATTTTTCTAGCTACTGCTCAGACAGAGGGCTAATAGCTAGAAAACATAAAGAACTGAAAAAAATGACCACTTAAAATTAAAGATCAGTCAAGAAATGGCCAAGTGAAATAAACAGACACATCACAGATGAAGAACTGCCAATATCGAGCAGATATATGAAAAAATATTCAATAACTCTGGCCATTAGAAAGATACAAATTAAATCAACACTAAAATTCTATCTTACACCACAAAAAATGATAATCAAGAACAGAAAATATTACAAATTCTGGTGTGACTGTGGTGAAAAAGGAATCTTCTTTTTTTATTGTTGGTGGGAATGTAACCTACTACAACCACTATGGAAATCTATATGGAGAATCCTCAAAGAATTAGAATTAGAAATCCCATATGGTCCAGCTCTCCCCCTTCTATGTATTGCCCTCAAATAGCTTAGGATTTCATACTAGAGCAATACATGCATACCAATATTTATTCCAGCACACATCATAATAACAAAATCCTGGAGACATTATATCTATCAGCGGACAATTGTATGAAGTAAATGTGGTATCTATATATAATGGAATACTACTGGGGTATAAAGGAGGACAAATCTGAGACATCTGTAGAACAATGGATATACTTGGAAAATATAATATTGAGTGAAACCAGTTGGACACACAAGCTTGAATAATGTATGGTAAACTTGTAGAATTAATGTTTTGCCTCTCAATGAAGCCAAAACACAAAGGGGAAAATAAATGAATGGTAAACTGAGACAAGGATATGGATCTCTTGCAAATGGGAAGATGTACAGTACACCGAAGGCAAGGGGTG
>PVLD010028337.1:0-19527 GCA_004027595.1 Dinomys branickii
AACAACCTACTGAATAACCAATGGGTCACACAAGAAGTTAAAGAAGAAATTAAAAATTACCTACAAATAAATGAAACCACAAGTACATCCTATCGGAATCTGTGGGATGCAATGAAAGCAGTCCTCAGAGGGAAATTTATAGCAATGAAATCATATACAAAGAAAATAGAAAGAGAGCAAATAAATAACCTATTGATACACCTTAAACTCTTAGAAAAAGAGCAACTTGAATCTTTTATAAGTAAATAGATGCAACTTGAAGCGATACTCATAAATGAAATAAATCAGACTCTCATGTATCAACATCACACTGTCTCCCTAGTGTAAGAAACTGAAAGAATAAATAAGAACCAAAATGTACAGTAAATATTGTGAAATGGGAAGAAAGTGTTCAAAAGTAAAGAGAAACTGGAATGGGGAAAGGAGCTAAGAAGGAAGGGAAAAGGTAAAAAAAAAAGTATTTTATATATATATATATATATATATATATATACACACACACACACACACACAAGATAATTAAGATATACTACTAATTTCTATTACTTCATTGAAAAGAAAGGTTTGTGTTTATATTGTTTGATCAATTTTTCATGCCTATATCTTATAACCTGAGCAACTGCTTTGAAGATAACAATATGCTATGCATTAACCATTGTTACTTTCCTACTATTTTGTTTGAAATTTTGTATCATTTTTATTCTTTAAAATAAAAAAGAGTAAAAAACACTGTGATGTTTAAATGTAAAAGCATTTATTACAATAACAGACAAGCTGTCATTAATACTCCTCATAACACTCCCCCACCTTCCAACACACTTAGCTCATTGTTCTGAAGCAGTTCTAGAAGCCCTCTTTTACATCTTTACTTATGTAGTTTTGGTGACCTCAATGTCCTCAATTGACTCCAAAGATTTAGTTGGTGTCTTGGTTACTTTTCTTTCATTGCTGAGAAAAAATACCTGACACCTAAAGTTAAAGGAGGAGAGATTTGCTTAGCTCACAGTTTGTGGAGGTTTCAGTCCATAATCAGCTGGTTCCAAGGTCGGGTGGCACATGGCAGAGGGGAAATAGTCCATAGCCATGGAAGACAGCAAGAGCAACAATGGAAAGAAAGAGATTTAGCAACCTCCTTCTGCTCTTTTTATATTGTATCTAGACTCCTGGATAAAGGAAGTGCCAATCCAGTCAGTGGACTGACCCAGCAATTTTAATGCCAGCACCTTTAATCCTAGCATTGCACTATGAAATAATCACACACTCTTGATTTAGCCATCTCTTCAGAAAAAGCCCTATGACCTCATGAGGCTTTAGGGGGACATCTAGACACAAATTATAACACCTGTCCAGGTCATTATGACTTTGGAAAAGAGTCAAAAGTCGTAGTGTCAGATCTGGTTAATAAAGTGGAAGAGGACACATTGTGAAGTTTCTGCAAGCCTGCTTTTCCATTGGATGGCACCGGGCAGCAGCAGTCAGCATATTTTTGATCACACCTCATAAAGACACCGACAAAAGAGAACTTCCAGAACTGCTTCAGGAAGTGGTAAAATGATCGGGTAAGTGTGTTCAAAATGAGGAGGAATATGGCCTGCCAGTCAAAATTATTCCAGGTCTTTCTTGCCTCAAAGAATTGGATGAGACAAGTCAAAAACAGTGCCAAAGGTTTATTTGAAGTGTAGGGGTGCCAGGTGCAGTGGTACACTTCTGTAATCTGAGCACTCAGGAGGCTGAGGCAGGAGAATTGCTGAATTTGAGGCCAGCCTGGGCTAAAAAGTGAGTTCAAGGCCAGCCTGAACTGCATAGCAAAACCCTGTCTCAAACAGAAAAAACATGCAGGAGTGAGTGAGTATAGGAGATATCAGCTCTGCAGAGCAAACTTGGGCAGAACAAGAGAAAAAGACTAACTCTGAGAAACGTGGCCTAGGCTACCATAAGAAATCATGATAGCAGGCTCCCCATGGTGTCTGTCTTGGTTACTTTTTTCTCATTGCTGAGACAAAATACCCAACACCCAAAATGAAGGAAGGAAAGGTTTATTTAGCTTACAGTTTGTGGAGGTTTCAGTCCATACTTGGCTGGTTCTGAGGCATTGTGGCACATGGCAGAGCACAAACGTTCATGGCGGCAGAACACAGCAAAAACAACCAGAGCAAAAAGGGAGGAATGGCAGTAAGCAGCCTCCTTCCTTCCCCTACACTGTAAACAGGCTACCCCCACCCAGGGGCCCATTAGCTCTCACATCATCTCCATGCCCTCCTCTTCCATAGGCTCAGGATGTATATAAATGAGCACCCTGGCTTCCTCCTGAATCAGTCAGCCAAACTTCTGGACTCCCCAAGTTGACACAATGTATCAACCATAACAGTGTCTCATCTCTATGTGGTCCACATTTCACCAGGAGCCTGCAAGAAGGTCCACATATGGGGCCCTGAGAATTATTTGACATTATCCTGGGATCTTGTAATTGACAGGTCCTGCTCACTTCCCCAGCTGGCTTTGCCATGATCTATCTCCTATATCACTTTGACAGGAATTCATATCAAAGTGTCTTTTACTGTAATACATTTTTAAAAATGTAAACATTCACTGTATATCTTGATCACCCCTTGTATGACTTATGTGAACCTAGTGATGAATCCATTGTTTCTAAATGCAAAATTTTCCAGGTGAAAGTTCATTTCTCCTACTTAGGGACAAGAAATGGTGCTGAATTATAAAGTGAGGATAGTAGGCTAACAAATTTCTTATTTGACTTATGATTTCCCACTCAGCACCTCCATGTTGCAAAATTCAAAAGGGCACTAAAAGGTAGAATGGGGCTTAGAGCATCTTAGCACTAAGCAAATGGATGTTTTTTCCCTATTAAGTTCAAGGACTGAGAGCTAATTATACAGATTTTAGGGGATGGATGCTTCCTCCTATGAGACACTTTCTTGTCCTGTTCTGCAGGAAACACTTAAAAAGGAAAGCCTGGCAAACATTTGACCTGGAATCTAATGATCTTCTCCTCGCATTTCCCATCTCTGCTTCTTGGCTGCTCTTGTTTCCTCATTCTGCCACCTTCACCATCTTGACTGGTGCCTTTACCCTGCTGCTACTACCTGCACCACAGTCAGAGAGTTGGGAGAGTCCCAAGTGATGATAATCTGACCGTTAAATGACTTCACTTTTTTGGGGCTACCATGTCCAAAGGAAATTCACCATTTCAATTTTTGTCAATTGCCCCAGGCTAGGTGGAAGAAACTTATTATACTCTGTGTCTCACAAAAGCACTGACCTCCCAACCTCTGCCCATGAATGCAGAGCTAAACATAATAAAAGTTCTATCTAACGTATATTGAGCACTTGGTACAGTAGGCATTTTTCTAAGTGCTTGAATGTGTTAATGTGTGAAAGCCCTATGATTTGGTTACCCAAACTATCCCCATTTTATCGATCGGGTAAGTAAAGACAATGACATTAACTAACTTCTACAAGTTTCCCCAGGTAGTAGGAGGTGAGCTAGGATTTGAACTCAGGAAGTCCGGCTTCAGAGTCTGTGCTCTTATGTCCACTTGTGGGGATATCTCTTGCATCCAATGGAGTGAATTCTCCCTTCTGCAAGGATATGCACTGCCTCCCTTAAATAATGCCCCTGTCCCAGTAAAATCCATGTGGTCCCACCTTTCTACTCCTTTCTAGCATCACAGGATTGTCATTTCATGACAACCAAACAGAAAGTCAAGAGATAAAAAGGTAAGGCTTATTTGTGGTTTGTTGGTCTTACTTATTTTCACAAAAATAAAACTCTGGTGCTCTTTATCTTGCTTTTACCATTGAAACAATAATCAAGATAGTTCCATGTCAATAACCAGACAGATCTCTTCTTCCTTCTCTCCACGTTTAATATCAAGATCTCACTGTTTTAAAGTAAAATAGCTTTAATCAGAATTTCCAAAGCAGCCAAGTTGGAGGAAGGGATTTTTTAAATAAGAAAATTCCATTACATTTGCTCTGCTGAGTACAATTAAAATGGAAATTAATTTGCACATGCTAACTATACACAACTTTACCTGAATATATTTGCACATGTATATAGCATTTTAATTTTAGAAAAATGTGTGGAGATAAGAAATAAGGATTCAAGCATTGACCTACTTAAGCAGAAGATAAAGGAATTGGCTAACTTGGACAAACTCAAGTGAACAAGTATACTGTATCCAAAAAAGAAAAAAACTTAAAAATGAGACCTACTGGTTTTCATGTAAATTTTTAGGTCATTTATATCTTCACCTAAAAAATAATGGGTTCTTTCTGTGTGGTAGCAATGGAGACAGTTTTGAATGAGAGAGAGAGAAAGATAGACAGAAAGACAGACAGAGATGGTTCTTGTCATAGTTGTGTTTAAAAAAAATCTAATGAGTGAAAAGCACACTGGGCTAAATAACTATGGTAAGAGCTCTTGTGAATTTTGATGGTAGGTGGAGCAAGGCCCCTGGAAGTCTTCAGTAGAAGATTCATTAACTAAGACCCGAAGGATGTGGAGGGTCTGCCTAGTACTGAGTGAAAGAGAACCATTTCAAGCGGAAATAACAACATGTGTGAAAAATCAGAGATGAGAAAGTGTTTAATATACTCAAGTCACCGAAAGATCGTGTAGAACCATACTTCATTTTGCTGAATAAGGACCTTCACACAGAAATGTTAAGCAAACTGCCCACTGATGCTGGATGTAGACTGCAGGCCATGTGCTTTCAAGAACCAGCCCACTACTGTTGCCTTCATGGCCTTAGTAGGCTCAGCAGACCTTGAAGTAGGACTGCTACTGATTCATAGGACATCTCTGCATGAGTCAGAAATTTAATTTATTTCCAAATTGTTGTGAAATTTTTGTTAGAAAAAGTCTGCCAGGAAATTCTGTCACTAGCTAGTCAAATATACAATGTCTGTCATCTTAATCATGCTCTGTTAGATGTACAGCTTGCATAATCACATTGGCTGCTAAGGATTGAGATCAATTAAATATAAATTAGTGATCTTTTAAGCATCTGTTGGGGATGAGTCTATAACCATTGCACTCCAGTGGCTTTTTAATGGTTCCTGATGAGTTGTCCAGAGTGGAGCCAGTGACCTTGATCCCCTCTTAGGTGTTTATATTCTCCTAACTCCTGATTTATGACCCATTGCCTGCTGTGACCTTCACCGTTCCTGTCTGTTCTCCATCCTGCTTGCTTCCCTGTTTCTGATTTATTGCTTTGCATGATCAGGTTCATCTCATATATCTGAAGTGAATGTAACCATCAAATCATAAAATTAGAAATTTAATTTTGTTCCTCTTCGCATTTAAAAAAGTCCTTCTTACTTCCTAATATCTATTCTCTATTTTGTTCCTTATTTAAACTTTGTGTTTCTCATATAAGAGAAACATGTGATATTTAAATTTGTGTGTCTCATTTATTTCACTTAGGATTATGGTCTCAAGGTGCATCCATTTATCTAAAAATGCCTCAGGTTTATACAAAGGGATTTAAAGAGAAAAAAAAAAGAATTGAAGACAAAAATAGAAATAGAGCTTTTGCATACAGGGAGGGGAAGGATTAGAGAGAAGGGAAGGGAAAAGGTCAAAAAAAGAAAGAATTAATATGTATTATATACATGTACAAATTTCCCATGTTGAATGTGACCATTATATACTGCAAATGTACTAAAAAATTGTTTTCATAAAAACAAAACTTAATTTTGAATTTTCCCTTCTTTGTGAACTTTCCATTTAAGTGTGTGTGTGTGTGTGTGTGTGTGTGTGTGTGTGTATGTGTGCGTGTGTGTGTGTGTGTATGTGGTTGGTCATAACCCTTGCAACCTTGTTTGGAAAAGTTGCTAGGATCTCTTCTGTAAAGATGAAGCAGCGAAAAGAAAGGACGCTGAGTGTGGGTTAGGATGGATTTTTTTGAGTGACATACTGGGAAATACTAGTCTTATCAATGCTCACAGGTGTTCAACAACAAAAACATGGAAATATTCATTGGTCAAGTAATATTGAGCAACTGTGGGAATAAAAGGGGCAACCATTTTCCTATATTTCAGAGTCTTGAGTCTTTTTGGTAATGTACTTATGATTATGCAGTCCAATGAATTACTTGTAAGATTTAGCTGATCAAGTAAATAATAAGTTTCTTGCATTCCCTGGAACACCTTTGTCCCCAAGATAGGTGCTCTAACCAAACCACAGAGGTCCATGTTTCAGAAGAGAGTGGCAATACTAGCCCATTCCTCGACACCCAAGGATGTATGGCAAAGGGAGTTCTCATTGTGCATGGACAGCCATATCCTAAGCAATATTTAGTGGCAAGGGAGGAGGAGGAACCAGAGGGGGCCAGAGGAAGAAACCCATCCAGGCATCCAGGGAAAGAGAATTTCTGCAGTCTGATTGAGGGTCATGACTCCTCTTAGCATCTTAGGGCAGGGCTCTCACCACACTGAAGCTCTGAACTTCCCATCTGGAAGTAGGGCCTGGAAGATCATGGTATCAGAGAGGTGTGGTGTCTCTAATAAATTTCCCGGTGCCATAGCCAAAAGCCCTGACTTGAGAGTCAGACAAACTTTTTCAATTTCACACCCAAGTCTGAGGGTATACATCTCACTGTAGAATTCAATTGTATAGAGTGTGCTTTACTTTGTTAGTCATTTATACTGATGGGCGTATATGTGGTTTGCAACACTGCAAAGAGTATTGAACATACATTATCTCACACACTTAATAGTATTTCTGTAGGATAAATACTTAGGTGTAAAATCTCAGATTTGAAGAAAAAATGGACTTTTTTTGATAGTAGTGGGGATGAAACCTAGCAACTTTGACATGCTAGATGAGTACTCTACCACTGAACTATATCCCCAACCCTTTATATTTTTTAAATTTTTAAAAGTATAAAAGAAAAACAAACAAAAAAAACAAAAAAAGGACAAACAAAAAAAGAAAACATTAACAAAAAGACACAAAGTAGCACAAGAACAGTACAATCAAAATTGAATTATAGACAAAGTGACAGGGAATTAACATTGGTTGTTGTACTACACATTGATAACTTCAAAGTGTATGCTCATGAAATCACATATAGACATACAATCTTGATCAAACAATCAATCATGTACTGTTCCTTACCATAAAGTGACATAAGTCAATAGTGGCACCATGTTAGCCATCCTGCATATACATACATAGATACATATTTGTCCCTTTCTTCCTTCTCTTCCTCCCCTCATCCCACTTGCTCCTTACTTTTGAGCAGACTCCCTTTATACCTCCTAATTTATATTCCCACTTTCAGATTCTTACACCAGTGATACAATACGTTGCTTGCACATGTACCTCTGATATATTTTACTTATGAGTATGATGTCTAATTGTGACCATTTGCCTATAAAGGCCTCAAATTTGTCTTTCTTTATAGCTGAGTAATATTCCATTATACAAAAATGCCACATTTTTTTTTTATCCAGTTCTCTGTGGATGGACGTTAGGGGTGCTTCCACAATTTAGCTATTACAAACTAGGCTCGCTTCAAACTTAGAATCTTCCTGCCTCAGCCTCCCAAGTATCAGAGATTACAGATATGCACCATTATTCCTAGCTAAGAATATGCAAGGACTACCTTTTGTCCTTGAAGCACACTTTTCCTTTCTTAGGGTAAGCAGTTTTCCAGGAGTCTTCTTGGTCTCTTATACATGTAGGTTCTTGGTGAGCTCGCCCTACTTTATCTTCCGGAGTCACCAGTCATCAAGGCTCTGCCTAAGCCCATGGTTACTGATGGATAGGGAATCTCAGTCCTCAGAAGAATGTGGACTAGAAATGAAATGAAAAGAAGGCAAGGAACCCTGAAAATGTTGTGCTGTGGGAAGAAAATCAGACCATCCATTTCCTTGCTTTGTCTTTATGGTGTTCATTCCAGAAATTATTCAGAGCAAGAAAAAGAAAAGGAAGTGGAATGTGTGCTATTTGCCAATCATCGGTAAGAAGTGTTTCATGTTTCATATCTTTTTTAGTCCTTGTGTAATCCTATGGAGCCAGTGTTAGGATGCTGGTCTTGTAGATTTAGAAATTGAGACTGGAAAATCACAGCCAGGGTCCATGTAGCTGGTAAGATGTGGGCTCTGATGACTTCTCCTTCATTCATTACCTTGATTTAAAGTCTTCCTGAAGCCCAGAAATATCCCTATTCTTGACTCTTTCCAACTCTGTCCTTTTCAGTTATATAATCAAGCTACTTCTGTGTCATCATGCTGATCTTTAGGTATTGCTTTTTTATGCCAAGGTTTCTCAATCAAACACTAGTGACCTTTGGGGCTACATGATTCTCTGTTACGGTGGCTATTCTGTGTATTGTAAGAAGTTTAACAGAAGCCTTCATCTGTATTCACTAGAAGCTAACATCTTCCCCTATCCCCGAAGAATTTGTGTGACACCAGAAGACCAAAGATGTCTCCAGCTACTTCCCTATGGTGCCTAGTGGTCAAATCGCCCTTGGTTGAAAACCATGGGTTTAAAAATTCTACTTCTAAGGCATCTTGCCTTAAAAAACTCCACTTCTCTGTTTAATTAACACTCTTTCATTATCCACTATAGCCATCTTTGCTATACCCAAAGCTGTCTTTCCTTGGGTGAGGATGCAGAGATCTGTGCACAGGTGAGCTGGTCTAGCGGACTACTTGGGCTCCAGTCAGAGCCTGGCTGAAAGTGAGGGCTTTAAGAGACGGCTCAAGTAGGAATGAGTTTGGGGAGCTTCTTGGCAGGATCAGTTGGTACCCCAGTGATCTTTTTTTTTTGCTTCCTTCCTTGTGAGAGTGAAGATGAAGGAAGGTGCATGTGAGACCTTTTCCATACTTGCACCCTTCTCATCCCTATCCTTGATAGATTCTAATTTTTTGTTTCAGTGTACTATGTTCCACTAGCCCTGAGTTTCCTGTGTATCTTACCTTTTCCTGAATTTTACTTCTCTGTGAACCATTTGGGAATCCCGAGACAAAGAAAAACTCATTGTGATAAATTGATTTCTATGTATGAAACTTGCCCTGACATTGTATTTACTGCCTGTCAGTGACACCAGGCATGTCACACCAGCATTTGCTAACTGTGATTAGATAAATCACAGCGCACATGGATATATATGTGTTTAACATAGACACAGACAGTGATCCTTCTGCTCCCACTGAAACAGTGTGTTTTTGTTCCACTTTTGTCTTATCTAGACACTTCTTAATGTGGGACAGCTTTAAAACTCACCTTCTCTTTGATGAGGTCCTCACCAAACTCTGCAGATAACTTCCCTATATCCGAAGCTATCTCTAAAAACACTAGAGAATGATGACTTAGTCTTAATGACTGGGCTTGAAGGAAGACAGATGCTATGGTATCTGAGTGCTCAGTGGTTGACCCAGACTATAAGTGACCAGTGATTCTAGTAGGGTGTCCGATGTTTCATGGTGCAGGCCTGTAGCTGTTGGTGTCTCTTGCTACCCTTTCCTCCAAGAAGCACTTCTGCTTTGCTAGTTTGGAAGAATGATGATCTCAGGGATCATTTTCACAGCTATCACAGATAGTTTTATTGTTGCTTTTTTATTTTTTAACCAGATGTGGAGTTACTTAAATATTATTGATCAAGTGTATGCATTATGCTCATATTGCATACATGATACACGACTGCCAGCAATGAGTGGGACATATGGAGATAGATAAACATAGCCATGTTAGTGACTAATTAAAGTGCCATTTCCTTGTTAGGTGGTATTATAACAATTTGTGTTACATATTGAAAAAGGTGGGTTCAATTTAATGTGACTTGGTGCTACGATAGTACAAATGGGCTTAACTTTGGTGACAGAAATGCATAAAAAGTTTCCATTTAATATCAATGATTTTTGAAATTATGAAAACTCACTTTGTGAAGGATTTTTTCAGAGGTAATGCATCCCAAAAGGTAGGAGGAATGTTTTATACATGAGTGTGTGTTAAGACATAGATGTGGATATAGATTTTTAAAATTTTACTTGAAGATTTACATGTAGTTGGAAAAATAGTACAGAGAGATCCCACGTGCTGTAATACCTCATTTCCTAGTATTTCCTAATTTACGTAGGATGTGCGCATAGTATGAGGTCAAATCAGGAAACTGACATTGATGCAGTGTGTATATGTGCAGCTTTACTCCTCCGTCTTAACACCGCAGTTGTGATACAGAATTGCTCCATCATCACAAATCTCCTTCATCCTAACCACTGTCTCTAATCTTCGGTGACCACTAACCTGTTCTCCATCTCTATAGTTTTGATATTTTGATGACATTATGATGTGGTCTGAAAGTGTCCCCTAAAATTCTTATGTTAAAATTTCATTTCCAATGTGCTAGTTTTAAGAGGTGAGGTGTTCAGAGGTAATTAAGTCATGATGGGAGAGCTCTCATGAATGGAATTAGGGCTTGATGGAGTGAGTTCCTGCTCTTTTCTTCTACCATGTGAGAAACTGTTGATCTCTTTTACCCTTTCCATTCCTTTCTCTATGTTAGGACACAGTGTGCATCGAATCACTTGGAAACAAAGACCAAGAGCATCAACAGGTACCCAAGCTGGTAGCACCTTGATCTTGGACCTCCCAGCCCTCCAAAACTATGACAAAATAATTTTCTAGTCTTATTTTTACCCTCAGGTATTTTGTTATAGCAGCACAAATGGAATAAGATGCTTTATGTAAATAGAATTATATAGTGCATGACCTTTTAAGATTGAGTTTTTTTCAGTCAGCATAATTCCCAGGAGATCCATCCTAATAACTGTGTGCATCAAAAGTCTGTTCCTTTTGTTTCTGAGAGATGGTCCATTGTACGGGTGTACTATACTTTGTTTATCTGTTCATCAGTTCATTGACAGTGGGGTCATTTCTACTTTTTCACTATTACAAAGAAAGCTGCTATGAACAATTGTATACAGTTTTCTTTTGGACATAGTTTTCATTTCTCTGGGATAGATGCCCAGGAGTGTGAATAATGGGTTATCTAAGAGTGTAGATGTAGATTTATTTAAGACAAAAATGTGACCAAAGTTGTTAATTTTCAAATAATGGCTAGATGGTGTAGAACCAGTGAAAACATTTTCTACTTTGTTTGAAAAGATGCTTTTTTATGACTTGTTACTGTATTTGATTGTTCGATCAATCTCACATTCTTATATCTGGTGAACTGAGCAACTTCACTGAAGATAACAATATGGAATGTAGCAACCATTGTTAATTCCTATCATTTTGTTTTGAGGTCATGTATCATTTTTGTTGTTTTGATTTTGTCCCCATTGTTGTTGCTTTGTTAGTTTCCTTTATCTTTAAAACAAAAGAAAAGATGGACTCAGAACTGAGATAATGATGGTTTTATAAAATAAAGGTTTGTGAAAAAATTCATGTTAGACTTTGTTTTCTTAGTTTTCTGATTTTACTCTGTATTTCTAGCCCTTGTAGCAACCTATAATTTTGTAACAAGCTGTGACTCCCAATGCATTTACTTGGAATAGCTGTTTTGTTTTGTTTTAGTTTTTTGGTTTTTTTTTTTGCAGCAGAAAGCACAATGTCCTTAATAGCATACCATCATTATTTTACTTAAATTGATGCTCCCTATGCAACTAATTATTTCAGTGCGGTGACTCTGGGGATATTGTAAAGGTAGCCAGTATATGTTGTTTTCTTTTCAAGGAACACTATTTTACTTTCCCACTTTCTATCTCAGTTTTTTTAAAAAAACAAATGTAGTTTTAAGTGCCTGAAAAAAACTGTCAGTCTTTGCTATTCCAAAGTTATTGCTCCTTAGTGATCATGGTCTTGTGTTATTTTCAAACTTTTAAACATGGTAGAACTAAAGCATTGTTTTCCAACACTAATCTAAGAATATTGGCCTTGATGAGGTCTGTCTGATGTGGAAAGTAAACAATATGAAACAGTCTCATAGTATTTGACTCAGTAAAAATTTCAGGAACTGTCACATTGGGTTCTGGGATTCTCATCACACAGCAAGTCCAGCGACTGAAGCATGAAGAAGAAAGATATTGCCAAATGTGTTGCAACCGCTGATATAATTTGCAGCTCACATCTTTTCAGTGAAATACAGCACATGTAGCTGGCTGAAACTTATTTTAAGTCAGAACATATTCAAAACTGGAAGAGAAAATGAAAGGGGAAAGAGGACCTCATAAATTAATTGAGTGGCACTTTAGACTCAGGTATAGCCAGGCTCTTGAAAGTATAGATCTTAGCCCTGGAAGTCTGCATTCCAGCTCTCAGTCCTTCCTGGACAGCTTTATTGGCTTTGAGGTTTATGATTTATGACTTACCATTCATGGAGTCCTTATAAAATTTCAGCCGAGAAGATTCTGACCAATGTCACAATTAAAGGACAAGGGTTTAAACAAGTTGGCCAAGGTCAAAATGGAAGCAAATTTTGAAGGTGGCATTAGACAAGTAGCCCCAGCTTCCATTTTCTCAGTCAGAATTAGCTGGAGTGATACAATTTCCTCAGCAAAGTCTTGGGTAAATGGGCACAGCATAAACAGTAAGGGTGCCCCTTTCACTGTGTAAGTCTCCCACTTTCAGGAGAAATTGTATATTTGTCATGATGTTAAGCTGTGTTCATATACCTTTCTCAATGCACTGATTAAAAGGTCATCTAATTTTTCTTTGTGCAAAATAACAGAAGATAATTTTGCTTCTCATCTCTATAGCAATATAAAAATTAGGTTTGGGAGCTTTAATGTTATGTCCATGTTCGGCTTTTGGAAGGCAGTCTAACATTTATAATCACTGCCCTTTAAGTATTTTCCATATTCCTAGTAATAATGGCTGATTAAAACTCAGTTTCTCTTTTGTTCCTTGGATATATCATTATTCCTTTTATTACTATTAATGTTGGTAGCAATTTTTTATGGTATTCAAATTGAACTTCCTTTTGGACTTTCGTTTTTGGTAGTCTAAAAAGCCCTTAAAAATCCTCTTGTGTTTACTATAGCATTTGCACTCACAGAAATAAACTGCTTTTTGATTGTTTTTTTACCTTAAATTCAACTTCATGATTGCTATTTTCTGGTGTTAATTTTGAAGTTTAATTCATATATATATATATATATATATATATATATATATATATATATACACTGGAGGGACTGTGGGAAAAAAGGAACCCTTCTCCACTGTTGGTGGGAATGCAGATTGGTGCAACCACTGTGGAAATCAGTATGGAGATTCCTCAAAAAGCTAGGACTAGAGGTTACATTTGACCCAACTATTCACCTTCTTGGTATCTTCCTGAAAAAAAAAAAGCATCATATCTCACACCAATATATGCACACTCATATTTTTAACAGTGCAGTTTATAATAGGAAATCTTGGAAACAGCCCAAGAATGGATGAATGGATAAAGAAGATTTTTTTCATACAATGGAGTACTACTCTGCCATAAAGAAGGATAAACTTGAGATATTTACAGCTAAATGGATACAATTTGAGGCCATAATCTTAAGTAAAATAAAGAGGACATACATGTTTAAATATTTCCTTGTTTCTCTTGTGTGAGAAACTGAAAGAATAAATAAGGACCAAAATTTATAATAGAAATTGTGGAATAGGAAGTAAATTTCTATAGCATGACTACCATTGTCACATTCCGAGCAGCATCGTAAATTAGTAATAAAATAAAATCATATCTGGGCATCAACATGCCTATAATCCCAGCACTTTGGAAGATGAAGCAGGAGCATCACCATAAATTCCAGGCCAGCCCGGACTACTGTGAGACACTGTCTCAAAAAAATCAGAACTCATTTTAAGTAAAAATGGATTTTTATTTCTTCTTTCCTTCCATGTATTGCCACCCACATTGCTGGAGCCTGATCATCTTACCAAAGTTCTGTAGTCTTGAGTAAAAGTGCTGAGCAAATGAGACAAGGCAGAGATAAAGTAGCAGTTGAGAGTTTGGTTGGTAGGTCCTGGGGACTTGGGAGTCTTGTGTTGAGTGCAAGAATAAGGGAAAGATCAATGCTGAGAACATTAGCTTTATTCTCTCACTCCTTCCTCCTCTCCAAACTCCTGGCTGTGAAGGACATGTAGAGGGAGAGGATTGGAGGTTGGAAGTGCCCCAACTGGTTCATTCTGAACTTTTCTACAGGTTAATAGTATAATTGCAAGCAGGCAGGATCATTTTCATGGCAACAATAACATACTTTAAGGCAAAAGTATTGTGGGCCAAAGAAAGGCAAAAAAACAATAATTAAAACAACATCCCTTTTCTCACCAAAATGTTTAAATGGATGTAAAGCCGAAGAAGGTTCACAGCCAAAGTCCCAGTGAGTTCCTTTTTATGCCCCTTTTCATTTTAGCTTTTGCTCCTATCTTGTGTCATGCTTATACAGGTAATAAAGGGTTTGGACCAGTGGTTCTGAATCTAGGGTGACCTGGCAATCTTTGGAGACATTGTAGTTAGGATATTATAGCTCATGGGTAGGCTGCTACAGGAATCTAGTGGGTAGAAGCAGGGATATTACTAGGCCATTTAATACACAGGTTGACAACAACAACCAATCATCTGGTCCTGAAAGCAAATAGTGATGAGGTTGAGAAATTTGGAGTTAGACTGAAACCCATATTTAAGATGAAGCGTGACATTAGAATGTGTTAGGATCCAGAATCCCAATAAGGAACAAGTCACTTAGGGAGTCTTTTCATTTTACAATTTTGTTTGTTAGCTATAAATTGTTATCAAAAGGCTTGGGTGAAAGAAAGCCTCACAATATTTCTCAGTGACTGCATATGACATAGGGAAAAGTAGAACCCAAAGAATCAATTCTATTATTTCAAGATACATCAAAGCAAATTGGAATGGGATTATAATGGAGAAACAAGTCAATAATATACAATATATAATAATAAAATCTGCTCAAGGAGAAGGACAATAATATATGAAAAGATCATTGAATGAGCTATCAGAAAACCAAGGACCTAGATCTGAATTGTCATGGGTCTCTGGTTTTGTGATACTGGATAACATGAGAGATCGTTTCCTTATTTCTCTTATTCATGAACAACTAGTTATTTTCAAATCTATTTATGTCAATATTCAACTACTTAATGAGAACCAGCATATTCTTCACTAAAAATTCATAGCATTAGTTTTGGAATATTTCAGACAATAAAATGACTAGAGGAATGTAAAATGTGTTATGCAAGTTGCTAGTTTTTTTTGTTTTAATTGCTTATGATGACCATCACATAGATGAAGTTCTTTTATGCCCATAACATAAAGATATGCCTTTCTAAATTGTCAGCTTAACTGTTTGGCAAAATATGTTCCAGGTAAAGAAAAATAACCATGCAGAGATGTTTAACATTTGTTCCTAATGTTAACTTTCAAACTCTGCTTAGAAAAATAATTCTGTTCAGAAATTTGATCTGTCTGCCTTCCTTTTGTATTGCTTTTGGCTCTTCTAGAACTTCAGAAATGTCAATTTGTTATTCATGCTGGCTTTCACTAATCCTTCCAAAGAATGTGAAAAGGCCCATAGTCTTTCATATTAGGAAATAACGGAGATTAAAATGGATTATGTCTAACCTCCTTTATTTCTCTTGCTGTATGCTAATGTACCGAGTGTTATCGTAGCATTTATGAAGGCAGTGGGGTTTTTCACACGAAACTATCATTTCTTTCTTTGAGCATTTGGTAGGGGCATTGACATGGTTAGGCCTGGCAACTTTTCACAAGTTAAATGCCAAGATCCTGTGGTGTACTTCTGAAGTGTTGGACAAGGTGGTAGTTGGGGAGGGGTTACAGACAGAAGTGTGTTGTCAAGTCAAAGTCAGAAAGCAGGCACATGTGGGGATGGGGCAGACTAAGGGCTGTGGACTTGTTTAACCAGTGAGGGAATGTAGCATGCACCAGGTAAGTGACAATGAACTGGAAGTAGAATTGTTTATGTGAATATCTTCTATGTTGTATCTATGTCAACCACCAAGAATAACAGAATGTCTTCTTTTCACACGGAACATGTTATAGACCTCAAATTGGAAGAGTGATGTCTTCCTTTATTTCTCAGTAGTTACAAACAGTATACTGTTCTCTCCACACCCCTTCAAAGAGACACTGTGCCGCAGCAACATTAATCAACCTATGGGGGCTGAAATCCATATGGCATTGGGCTTCAGTTCTATCCTCAAGCTGGCATGTTGGAAACTTTAAGGAGAATGAATGGACTGTGTTACTTGGGAGATCCTCCAACCCAAAGTTAATATAATGCCAGAACCAAATTCTCTCAAGAGTCAGGGCAAATGTTTTTCCTCTTTAGAGGCTAGATGAGGATACTCCTTAGAAATCTGAAATTGATCATTGTTTCCTGTAGTTGAGGCTTCCTCAAAGGAAGATATTTTTTCTTTGGACAATTTGTGGGAGCTGCTTCGTAGTGAGGTTTTAGCTCTCAGATGTATTCCGTGGAGAAAAACACATATCCCTTAAAGGCTGAGTGGGACCAAAGGAGTGAGCCTGCATTCTGTGTGAAAGGATGGCTTTTTATGTTCTGCATTATGGTTCTCAGTCCAGCATGGAGAAAGCAGGCAGTTGCTCAATTTTTTATGGTTTTTATGTTTGTTTTCAAAGAAATAATTATGATGTCAAGTCCATTTATATTTCAAATGGAAAAATCAGGCATAGCTTCTCTATACTGTTCAGAAAAAGCAGCTAAAAAGTACCAAAAAAGTTTGCCAATTGATTCTTTTCAGTCTTGCTACCAGTGCAATGATGTTCTCTCTTCATTCCCTTCACCCCCTAACTAATCAATAAAAGTCCATTGACTTTTGTTTTTAGATGCTGCATAACTGGACTTTACAACTGGGTATAAGAGGAACGAGGAGGCAAGAGTAACTTCTTAGTATTGGATTACGTTTATTATTATTCCTAAGATACTTCATCGCTCACTTTAAACATCTTACATAATAACTGCCTATTTAACTGGTGTGACTGCTTACAGTTATATTAAACATTTAAACTATTAATGAAGTTATAGTTATTTCAAATAATTTTCTCCTCGATGATATTTTTGTGCTTTCTTGATGATCATCAGGATAATCACATTCTGTATTTTTCCTATTTTAGGCAAAAAAAGCAGGAAAGCAAATAAGTAGATTTTTTTAGAAAAAGAATCTGTTTCTATTCTTTCAAGCCTTGAAATCGTCCCTACAATGTATCTGTCTACTTCAGGCTCCTATCTCAGAGGTGAACCGTGAGCTCCTGGTAGGAAAACATGCCCTTCCTGAGCGTGCAGTGTTGCTGCCGTAGCAGTCTATCTTACTGGTCAGACCTTCTTTAGAGCTGCCCCTCTCCTTATTTTGGTGACACTCCATTGTGCTTGTCTTACTGTTTCTCTCATCTCTTGCCTTTTTCCTCCTCTAGCTCGCATTTTCCCATTCCCACCCCAGCGATCCTGTATTAACACAGCTTTCACTGCTTCTCCTCATTGGAGAACCCTACATCTTTATTCATGATCACTAACTTGTTCCTCAGATCCACATATAGCAGATGCTATCAACCTTCGCAGTATTGGTGTTTGGCAGCTGGGCCGTTCTCTTTGTGGGGGCTCTCCTGCACTGCATAATACGTAGCAGCATCCCTGGTCTCTATGCACTAGATGCCAATATAATATCCCCAGTGTGACAGCCACTGTGACATTGTCAAATGTGCCTTAAGGGCAAAAATTACTCCCAGTTGAGAAATGCTTAAATAGATATTAACCAACAGTTCAATGTGTGAAGTGGACATAGGTTTTTAGAAAAGGAAAGGTGGTTTACATGTCGGTTTTACGCAAAAATGAGCTTTTTCTCTATATTAATTAATAGTAATTATTTAACATTTCCAACACATTGGGAAGGAAATTAACTTTTGTATCTTTTTCACACAGAGTACTCAATTTTAGAGGGTTTTTGTTTTCAAAGTAGCCATTAGGAGGAAGATGATGATAAAAATAAATGGTATCCTCAGAACTTTCATCTTCATTGTGTGTTAAAGATTGTTTATTTGACTGTCTTATCTATGGAAGAACAATAATCTCCAAGCAAGTCTCTGGAACATGTGTAATACCAAAGAGGAGAATTGAGTGGTTAAGTGTTAGACAAAGTGCCAGGTTAATCTTTAGACGTATCAACTAGACAAGGCAAGCATTCTCCTTTAAGCCAAGCATCTATCTTTTTAGATTCTATCAATTTAATTTTTATCAGTATTAATGTTATAAGAGCTAATGAAATACTTGTATTTCTTTTCAGTACATAGTGAGGGTTCTAGGTTAAGGAGACTGTGAATACCGAGCAAATAAGCTTTTCATTTAGGTTTTACCAGACGGTCTTGCTACCCAGGGAAATTTTGCTAAAATTGCAATTGTTTCAGTAAAACATTAACTTTTGGTGCACGGAACAAAGAAAATTGCCATGAACTTTTGACTGAGTAGTTATGCCACTGAAAAGTTAGACTTATTTTCATTTAGTTTAGTGTGGTCTATTTGGGTATCCATTAGCTTTAAGTACTTATAATAAAAAACAAATAATAGGTCATATGTATATATTAGTTTCTTTTTGCTGCTGTAATACATTACCACAGGCATAAAACAAAACATGTAACTTCACTGCTCCGTAGGAAAGAAATCTGGCTTGGTTTGGCTGGTTTTTATGCTCAGGAACTTACAAGCCTGAAATCCTTTCAGCCAGCTGGATTCTCCTCAGGAGGCTTTGGGAAAAATTCACTTCCAAGCTTATTCAGCTTGGTGACCAATTCAGTTCTGTGTGGCTGTAGGTCTGTGATGCCTGTTTCATTGCTGGCTGTCAGGCAGGTCACTCCGTTTCCAGCTGCTGCCTTCATTTCTGTCTCTTGCTTTTTCCATGACCTTTCCTCACTCTTACTTTTGGAATCTCTTCAACTGCCCTTTCCCTCTTTGCTAAAGAGTGAATGCTTGTGTACCTCCCAAATCTTCATATGTTGAATCCTAACTCTGCAGGCATTATTTCACATTTGTGCTGGCATATCTACACAGTGAATTTCCAGAAGTGGAATGCAAATTTTAAGAGCTCTTTCCAAATTTCCTTTTGTCATATAGTATGCAGAAAATTCACTAAGAGAGCAGGGTCTATGGGAGGTGATTAGCCAAAAGGATAGATCCCATACAAGTGCTGTTAGTGCCCTTATACAAGAGGCCAGAGCGCCTTCACCCTTGCCACATGTAAGGACACAGTAAAAAGATAGCACCTACAAATCAAGAGACAGCCTTCACCAGACAGCAAATCTGCCAGCACCTTGATCTTAGACTTGCAGCTTCCAGAACTGTGAAAAATAAAATTTTATCATTTATACCTGAGTTAATTTGTAACCCAAATAGAATAAGATGTTATCCTTCCATACACCACATATTAAGTATATATATATGTGTGTGTGTGTGTGTGTGTGTGTGTATATATATATATATATATATATATATAATATCTTTATAATA
>PVLD010028338.1:0-19527 GCA_004027595.1 Dinomys branickii
AAAGAAAGTTTACATTCGGCATTTCATATTCTTCACTTACCAAAAATTTACTTGATATCATTGAGCTATTTGGGAATCATATTAGCACATTAAATCCAGCAGTGAAAACTGCTGAAGAAATAGTAACTCTTCTAGTTTTCCAAAAAACAAGAATTTGAGCTGATAGCCTAATAGTCAATGTCATCTTAGAAATGAATTGTGGAGCAGATTTCACATTACACTGCTTCTCCCTAGAGTGTGAGAAATAGATTATTACTGCAAAGCCACATAAAGACTATCTGAAGGCTGAGAAACTGGAACTGCCACTTTGACTTATGCTTAAGCAAATGGATATTGCAGCGTTAGCCTAGAATTCACTTGTGATTTTTTTCCTTGTTCTTAGCATCAAGGGCAAAAGCCTTTGTTTTACACTAGTATCCAATTATTATGCTCACAAGAAGAAACCAACTATCCCATTTTCTATGATAGAAACTATTACAATCTCACTTTGCCTGTGTAAAATTATGTGTCCTGATTCTAACCAATCAAAATACAAGCAAGAGTGGCATTCTCCCATTGCATGGGACATTTTATGTCTTGCAAATATACCACTAGTTCTCTCATTACACAGGAAGCTAACTATTTTCTTTGTGTCTAAACATATAAACCTAATCCTAATTATTTTCTAAGCTCCCCTTCTGCTCACTACATCTATAGATTCTGTTAATGCTCTGGTTACCAAATTACTTGGTTACAACTGTTTTCTGACTTCTTTCACCTTTGTGTGTATACTACAGCATCACAAAATGACCATATACTGTTTTGTACATTCACTGTGAGCAAAATACAATATATGGCCTGAGAAGATGTGTGTATATTCATGATTGTATATCTAGAAAAGGATAAGGTATACAAGCTTAAGAAAATTATGATCTACAGGGGAAAATAGATATAAATTCTTAAAGGCATGTTTGAAAGCATACCATCTAAAATTCTTTGTATGCTAATGAAAACAAAATTCAAGTTTTGTACACACACATACACTTCAGAAATAATTAGAAACATTGATAATTTTTATAGGAAACTGATGCAATGTTTAGAGCAAATGACACTTCCTAGGCTCATGTTCTTTTTGATGCCTTTCTTAAAATCCATAATAAATAGTATTATAATCATTTGTTAATTTAGCTTGTCCTTTATTACACTGTAAGCATATGGAAATGGACACTAATCTTTTTTGAAGCCTCTGAATACAGAACCTTGATGAGTACTTATTTTATTTAAAGAAGACCAAGTGCCGGGTAATAGACCATACCATATAGTATGTGTCAAAAAAGAACAACAAAAATGTGATCCATTTGTGGCATTGATTCTACTAGTTTATCTTACTTCATTCAAAAGAAAATGTTATGCTCTTGTCTGTTTCTTCTTTGTAAGACAGACTTTTTTGTTTATGTCTTCTGTTCTGTATAACTACTTTGAAATGATAATACATGTATTATGTGTATTAACTAGTGTTATTCTCTTATTGTTGTGAAATTTTGTTTTATTTCTTCATAAAATAAAAAGTTACAACAAATCAGTAAGGGATAACAGGGATGAACATAACCAAAATGGGCTATATGGTTGTACCAATATATGAAAATAAACATTATTATCCTGTATTGCTAAGATAAATGTATTAACTTAGACGACACTAATAAAAATGTGTTCAGCATTGATCCATACCAATTAAGGAAGTTATGTAGTAGAGGCAAAATTTGATCCAGTTTTGACTATAAATTTGTAAAATTTTTAACCTACATTCTCACTTCTTCCTAGGACATAGTCTCTGAAGTCTCTTAAGCTGATATTTATCAAGTACAATTTATTTATATATGTATATATATATTTTTCTCATTTCTCTGTATCAAGCCTAGAATACTCTTACAGAGTGCATACCACTTGCTATTGGTCTCATTTAAAGATTTTGTCTTTTGTTTATTTTTCTGTAGTAGAACTACCCAGAAATTCCTGACCATCCTCATCAAACAAATAATTATCTTTAAAGATCCAACCATGTTGCTCAAGGTTGAACCATGTTGCATACATTATAAAAATTAAAATTATTTATAAATCAAATAGACAGATTTATGAAAGTGGTGATAGTACATATGAAATCAAGGCACACTCATTTTAACAACAATAATACAGTAAGATTAAATATTGATCTTGCCTGGAAGACTTATATGAGGGGTAGTGGCATGTAAGGATACAAAAAGGCATGGTCCTGCTTCTATCTGGACGTGTAAATTGTTAAATCATTTACTGTATCTGAGCCTCAGTGTCTTCACTTGGGGGAGGTACTGGGAATTTAACTCAGGCTGTGCCACTGAGCTATATCCCTTACCCCAAAACTGCAGTGTTGTCTTTCTGTTTGCTTGTTTTGGTTTTGGTTGTTTCGGTACCTACCGGGAATGAAACTCAGGACCTCCCACTCGCCAGGCAGGCATGGTACCACTGAGCTATGTCCCCGGCCCCTGACTTCATATTTTTTAAATGGAGCCATAATGGTTATAACCTCACAAAATTTTTTTGAGAAAGAAATGCAATTAAGCCATGAAATATTTTTGCAACTATGAAGTGTCATGAATAAGCAGTGAATGATTCTTTTCTTAGAAAATACTCTCATACAATGTTGAATTCACCGGAGGAGAGCACCTTCCAAGAGTTCTCTGGACAATTCGACACTCTTCTAAATGAAGTTTAATGAAGTGTGGCAAGATGCCACAGGAAAGGCAGCTGATATCTGAGTAGTGCCCTTTCCCCTCTAGCCATATTTTGCTCTACCTGTGTGCTGAAATCCAGATTGTCTCAGAAGTCGTAATGAGCGACGTATACTTTGCTTTACATTGAGATTCTTTCTTGGGCCTTAGTTAACAAAACAAATGAGGCTAAATGAAGTTTAATGAAGTGTGGCAAGATGCCACAGGAAAGGCAGCTGATATCTGAGTAGTGCCCTTTCCCCTCTAGCCATATTTTTCTCTACCTGTGTGCTGAAATCCAGATTGTCTCAGAAGTCGTAATGAGCGACGTATATTTTGCTTTACATTGAGATTCTTTCTTGGGCCTTAGTTAACAAAACAAATGAGGCTTCTAGATCTTACCTGTTTGGAGTAAAGGATATCTGTTCAGTCACATTTTTTGGTAATTGTGATACCAATCAATCAAGATAGGCTAATTCTTGATCATTTTACAAGAAAAATACTATTCTTCATCTTAAATAAAATTACAAGTTGTTAGGATATGTGAGAACAGATGATGCTAAAAATGTTAATATCTTATCTATCATTTTTATGAACTCCTAATAACATTAATCTGTCTCATACAAACTAAAACTTTATTAGAAAACTCCCATAATCTTCTAGTAGTTTCACAAACTTATAGGAATCACAATTGTTGGAAAAGAACTCATTAGAACAGCTGTGCTATTGAGTGACACGTTTTCTTTCTCACTTCCATCACATAGAATGAGGGAGTGAGTATCCAATCAGAACTTGCAAAAAGTATTGAACAGATTTTGACTGTTTAGAATATTTTTAAAACCCTTTAGGTGAGACAAATACACTATAAGTCAACAGCAATGCCCCAGTACTTTCTAATGTCTAACATGCAGAGAGGTCACACCTTCGTGCTACTTCTCTGACCCTTAAAGACGTATAGCTTGGGATTTCTGGAATAGGTAATATTTTAGTTTTTTAGTTCAAAGATTCTGTGAGAGTAATAAAGTCAAACTCAATCTACAGTTTAATAACTGGGTAATTTCAACAGAGAGTTCTGATATTTTTCAATATGGTCATCTAAATGCATCTGGAAACACTACCCTTCAAATATTAGTAAATGCTAGGTAAAATGTAATTTAACATTAACACAAGAGATTACAAGAAAGAAAATTCAGTGCTCTGTGCGTAGAATATGAAGAACAACAGAAAGAAGGAAAATTTATATTAAAGAAAGGAGAATACCAATAAGAAATTGGCTCAATAAAGAAATTAGCTCATACTACTCAAATTCTAGTCAGAAAAAAGCCGGCCAAAAATATAGAGATTACTGGATGAAAAGCCTTTGAGGTATATATATTTTTAAAGCCTTGTAAAAGGAAGATTTAAAGCTTTGGGAACATGTAGCTGGGAAGTTGAAAATGAGATTCCTGCATAAAGATGAGACTCTCAAAATTCACACTAAGTAAAATGGGAAACTCAAAATCCACTCATTGATCACAAGAGATAACAAGGGAATTTGCTGGGATTTTTTTATTTTAAAGACAAAAGAATGGAGACATATAAACGAGAATAACTCAAAAACAATAAAGGAAATACAAAATTATAGAGAAGGTAGTAGAGATTTGGCACTGGATGCTGTATTACATAATGTTATCTTTATATTTGTTAGTTATACAGATGATGGCTCGTTCGATTAATCAATTTTCTCCACCCTCGTCTCTGTTGTTCTCCCACCCAATGAGTCGTCTTCCCTCTGATAATAACTGTATTTTTGATTTATTTACTCCTTCAGGCTCTCACATTGGGAAGAGACATGGCTGCTTCAAATTATACTGTAACAAACGTGTGCACACAAATTGCTATGGCAGGAGGTGGAAAAGCACCCATCCTCAAAGACATTAGATAGGCAGGGAACCAGGTTCACTATGGTCAAGCCCCGACTGACAAGTCCTCAAGGCCATCAGGGGTCTGGTCCAGTCCATGCAGTTACCCTGCAAACCGCCAGGCTCTGCCTCTATGCAGCGTGCTTGGAGGCCTGGTCGAGTCCTCGAGGTCACCCCTGTGGACCACCGGGCTCCACCGACAAGGGAACTTACTGTTCTGGATTAAAAAGAATTAAAGTTATCCCTTTGAATTTAGAACTTTTGACCCATTCTTTATTGCAGTTACAGCAAAAATGGCTTTCCTTATATAGTTCAACCACTAAAGAAATGCTTTAGTTGTATGGCTTCTGCATCCAAGAAATTGGCTTAAAATTGTTTTTGAGCCAATAATAGTCTAGAGACATATGATAGAAGCAAGTAAAAAAAGTCTTAAAGGAAATTCCTGTGACCAAGATGACATAGGATTCCCACTGCTTGCAACTAGCCCCATTTAACATGAGTTACTTTTTCCAATTATAAGGTATACAATGAAACATCTCTATGCTTCTTTTTCTTTTACCTGTTCAGAACATTAGGCATCAAAAAGAATTGGAGAAAGATTAAAATAAGTACTTTAAATGACTACATGAAATTTAAGAAAAAAATAGACACTCTAGTGAAAAAAACAGGCCTATTTGAACAAAGCAAGAGAAAACACAGACTTTAAGAAATTTTAAAAATATCTACCGGATCTATGTATCTATCTATGTATCTATCTATCTATCATCTATCTATCTATCTCTATATCTATCTATGTATCTACCTTGCTAGGAACACAGAGCATATGTTTTGCCACTGAGCCATATCTTCAACCTTAAGAAACCTTAATGAATAGATTAAATCAATGATTGAAAAAAGTTGTGTATAGGATGAGTGAATCACGAAGGTTGACCACAATTTAACGTTCCCTCCAGAGGACCCGCCCTGCTGGGCACACATGTGTGCATCGCTCTTGCCCCTTTCTGAAGAGCTCTGGCTGTCACTGTTTGTGAGTATCTTCATGAAGAGGAGTTTAAAAATACAGTGACTGCTGCTCTTGTGCGGCACCCCGCGGAATGGCAGGCTCGGGAAAACATCAGGATGCACCTCACCACCCTGTGCACTGGGTCTGGCACCCACCATCAACTTCTAGCTCTTTTCCAAAGTTAAAGTGGCCATGAACAGTAAAAGTTTTGAATTGATTCTGGATATTGAGCTCAACATAACAGCTCAACTAAACATTCTCAGGGAAAATGACTCCCAGAATTGCTTTAGAAAGTGGCCAGATGGGAAAGGAAAGAAGAGGCTGGGGGAGGAGAGGGAGTAGGGAAGGAGAAAGGGAAAGGGAGAAGGAAAAGGAGAGGAAAGGGGAAAGGGAAAAAAATTGAAATAAATGATGGAAATAGGGTTTTTGTAAATACAAAGGGGCCCAAGAGTTGGAAAGAGCAGGATGGATGGGATGGTTGGGGAATAACAAGAACTGAGATGTGTATATGTACCAACTCATCATGACAAAGGTAATCATGACGTACTGCAGACTACACAATGGCAGGGAGATTAATGCCACTGTGGGGTTACTGGCAATGTGACTTTTACTCTAACAACTTCTTTAGACTCAAATATTTACCATATTTATTTATCACACCTCAGAGGTATAGAATGTAATATGGCATAAGAATGATAAACTACAATGAGGAAATCTACTGTACCTCTTTTTTTTTTTTTGGCGGTACTGGGGATCGAACTCAGGACCCTGTACTTGCTAGGCAGGCGCTTATTCCACTGAGCTATATCCCCAGCCCACTACTGTACCTCTTGTATGAGCATTTTGTTTTGCTTCATCTCATTTTTTGTTTGTTTGGGTATTTTAGGTTTTGTTTTATAGTACTGGGAGTTGAACTTAGGGACACACAGCCATTGACCTACATCGTTTTTACTAATTTGAGACAGCATCTTGCTGAGTTTTCCAGGCTGTCCTTGCACTTGCAGTCCTCCAGCCTCAGCCTCCTGAGTAGCTAGTATTTTTTACCTCATCATGGGCAGATACAACCCAGGATCTTATGTACTAAGAGCAAAGAATTGCAAAATATACATTCAGTAGCAAAAAGGTCATGCAAACTTATGCTCAAAGCAAGTCCATGCCAATCAAAGATATGGCACAGACAGAAAAGTGATGCTGGAATAACAGAAAAACAAAAGCACTACACAGATCACAGCACACAAAGAGCAGCAAAAGCCCCCAATATATCAGGCTTTCAGAATTTAAAGCATATGCACCTCAGCATGTGTGCCTACTCCTGAATTTCTAAGTATGACTGAAAGGAATAATTGACAAGGTATTGTTCAAAATTAAATGGGTGAAAGGGAACGACTCTGTCAGCGCCACTATTTCTAACTGCACTACTACCCTCTGAGAGTCCTGGTTCCCAAAAATCTCTAAGGAGTGTTGAAGGAGGAAGTTTCCTCTTCTGTGGCTATGTCTGTCTAAATAGGGACATCGGCCCTACCTATTCAAAGACCAAAGAACCTTTGCTCTGACTCATTTATGAGTTTCTAGGAGCTGAGTTCATTCTCTGAAAATTTCCTGATGAACCATGGACGTGGACGTAGGATTTGATCTTGGGCTAGGGCCCTTATCAATAGTTTAATGGCTGTAAGTCAAGAAGAAACAAATTTAACCAAGACATTAAGTATGTAAGTTTTAAATAGTAAAGTTACAAGAAACATTATGAAGGCCATATCCAGAACAGGAACCAAAATCTCCAACGCCAGATATTTGGCTGGGATATCGAAGACTGAGAGAGGTCTTTGCTGATCTCGGAAGCACAATCATTCACTTCCTGTGTTGTATCTTTCACTATTTCAGACTGACTGGCATAGGAACTGCATTCTGCTTTTGGAGACAAACATAACCCCTCTGTTTCCTGCTGTCCTAACCGTGTCTTTTTGAAACTGCTGCCATCAGTGACCTATGTGCTAGCCATCCCTGTCAATAGCTGGTTCTTCAGATCAGAGTGGCTGGCGTAATTCTGGGTGAGGACTAGGGACCTTTAGGTGAATGACTCCTAGAGTGGCCTTAACAGTCCTCTCCAGGGTGTCATCATAAAATGCTTAGGAATCAGCTCCTAGCAGAGATGTTAAGCCCCATGGAATCAGGCTGCCAGAGTCTCAAGCAACTATGATACCATTTGCTAGAGGTTTGAATGTCAGAATGGCTCTGAGTAGGAAAAGTATATCTCTTTCAATTTCTGGTATGGGACACTCTGGTATCAATATAAAGACAGCTTGGAAAAGGAAGTCTTCTACATGGTAGTTCAGAGTGGGGATGAAAGAAGCTATCTAGTTAATTCATTAAGGCCCGCAACTTTAAAATGGGATGAACACCCACCCTAATAAGAAACTAAAATTGAGAAAGTTGCTCCTCTACTCCAGAGAAATACGACGTTTGCCTGCTACTTTTCACCCAAGGCTCCTCTAAATTGATTGGAATACTCTTGTGTGGTAGCCATGCAGACTGCCTCGAACACAGTCATTCACTGTGCAGGCTTTCCTCGCTGGCCGCTGTGATGATGGATGACCCCATCCCTCTCTGAGAATAAAGGGAGTCTGTGTGCCAACGCCAGGGATCTTCTTCCACGTTCTGACAAGCCCAAAAAGGTCAGACAGTTTCTGGGGTGGGGCATTCTTTCACTTAGTTCCCCAGCCACTTGCAGTTGAAGCACTCTGACTTGCTCCCATCACTCTTTGGATTACTTCAGTTTCCTTTAGCACTGCAGGCTTTGTTCTGAACGTTGTCAAATATGGTGTGCATGACTTTAGCTGTCCTCTTTTCCTTATTCAATTCTCATTTGTCTTTTACTTCATTATAGTTAATTAAAGATTGAATGAGCTACATCAACCAATTAACTTATTTTGGTTTGTGGTCCTGGAGTTTCTTGAGCTTTTTCCTAAAACCTGAGGCTGCTTGACTAATAAAATACTGCTTCAGGATAATTTGACCTTTTCTAGATTCTGAGTCTACATTAGTGTGTTCAGAGAGTGCCTCTTCAAGCCAGAGCTGAAAAGCAACTAGATTCTCTTCAAAGTCTTGACTAATAGACCTGAGCTTACCCTAGTTCACAGCTTTGGCCATCCCTGTCACATACCCACTAAAATGGCTTTGATGTGTAACTTTCATTTTTGCCTTCTCTGCCTGCTTTGTTACAATCCCATTACGGCCCTTTTTGTGACTCAAGTAACCCAGAAATTGGATGACTACTATGGAGTGAAACTGCGAAGGCTTCATCATTAGCCAGTTTTCAAGTCATAGACAAAATCTCAAAACCCAGATAATTCCCTACACATGTGGGTTTCAGTCCCTCTGACTGGGAAACAGGCCCTTCTATTGATGATATTCCATTATCTGGCAATCTAAGAATAGGAAGTAAAACATGTCCCTAGAGAAAACTTGATCTCACTAGATGAAGCCACAATGTACACCACATCTGATGACAAGCCTCAACATAAATGTTACACATGATGTAAATTCAGTCAGTAAATGCAGGTTACACACCATTTTAAATAGGGACATAAACTGGAAGCCACATTTATCACCATAAGAGCAAAGCCAATTAAAAAGGAGAGAAAGGACTAGCTTTAGAGAAGTGATCCCGAAGGAGACATTTATAGGCAGGCATTAGGATCTCAGGGAGAACCAGTCCCCACCCCACCCCAAAGGTCAAAGCCAGTGTTTGGAACAACTACCTCTTTAAATGACCATAAATGATTTTCTTTCTGTTACATTCAAGGAAGCGCTCTACTTCTTAACTCTTTTTCCTTGAGTTGCTCAGCTCTAGAAAAACAAAGCCAATAATTTGAATCTTCCTATATATAAAAGCCTGAGGCAGAGGCAGGCACAAGGAGGATCCAGAATTACCCAGACAGGGAGACTAGGGTGAAGGACAGTAATGCAAGAGAAGCACTCACTCCGCATGACTCACAAGCCGCTTGCTAGTACACAAGTGGCAGCACAGGACCACATAGTGCAAGGAGTGTTGCTGACTGCACTCCACAGGGAAAACTAACAACGGTAGGAGGTCCAGGCCTTGAGAAAGTCACCCCAATCCCAGTGCAGGCTGGCATAGTACCTCGTTGAAACCACAGTACTCACCAGCTGAGCTAAGGTGCATCCTTGCAGAGGTGTGAGGCAAGAAGATCTGAAAGATCTTCACACTATGAGAACCATCGACAAAATACAACCTCAACTAATCCGCAGGGGTCCTCCAACCACCACCCACCCACAAAGTAGAAGCCTTTTACTCTACAGTCTAGTCATCTCCAAATGGTGTAATGGTGATATAATCACCAGCTGCTTGTGGAAATCTGTCCTGTATGCCCAAGAAAGGGGAGAAGGCAGGGTTCCCCTGGGCAAGTGTGGACTCACCATCCTTTCATGATTGGCTGCTTTAGGCTGCTGGCTGTTGACTGCTTGGGTGCCACTGTCCACCAATATCTCCAGGTGCCCATTAATATCTCTCAGTATCGATTAATCTTTCCTGACTGGCTTTTGCCAAAAAAAGTTACTGGGTGATAGGTGGACATAATCCAGTCTTTTGTGTACAATGAGCGAAGGATTGCAAAGTGTACACTGGATAGCAAATGGCAAGCAGCCGCTTTTATTGAAGATGGTGGGATCAACAATAGATATGGCACAGACAGGAAGGTAGTGCCAGAGTGACAGAAAAGCAAATCTCTACACACAGGTCACAGCACACAAGGGCAGCAACAGCCACCAGGAATCAGAACTTCAGAATTTAAAACAATATGCACCTCAGCCCAGGTGCCTCCCTCTAAATCTCTAGGAATGATGGAAAATAATAATTGATAAGGTGTTATTTGAAGTTAAATGGGTGAAAGTGGGTGATACTCACAGCTCCATTGATTCTAACTGTACTGGGGTTACCTGACATTGTTCCTGACTTTCCTACATGATTCTGAAGAAAAGAATAGAATGACCGGTTAGAGGCAATACTCAAAGAAGTGAGAAAAAATTTCCATAATACCGAAATACATGTAACTTCTTCAGATTCAAGAAATACAAAATCACTCCAGGAGGGAAAAATACAGGGAAATTATAGTGAAAAGAAAAAGAAAGAAAAAAAACGATTCAAACCGCACCAGAAAGAGAAGACACATTTCCTTTTCTTACTACATATGCACAGGACATAATGATTATACTTATCATGGAGATTGTGTGCATTGTACCTATGACTGTTATTACTATACTTGTTTTATATTTTATGAAAAAATAAATTTTCATAATAAAATATTAAGAGAATAACAATAGTTTATATACTGTCTATCATAATTTAAAACTACTTACTCAGAGTACAAAACACAGACAAAAACTATTCTCTTTCCCAAAAAAGAAACAGATAATACCACCAAACTTTTTTTTTTTTTTTTTTTTTTTGGTACCAGGGCTCAAACTCAGGACCTCACACTTGCCAGGCAGGCACTGTGCCACTGAGCTATATCCCCAGCCCAAAATTTTCCTTTCAATAAACTAAGAGAAACTTGTAGTATAAATGGAAAAATATTAGCATATGTCTTGAAACTCTTTTTAATTAACTGGATGGATAATTTGCAGAATTATTTGAACTTCTCGCTACTTCCTATTTATCTATCATATATATGTTTTGAGTTTCCTGCCAGACATTCTTCATTTAAGGACCAACTTCTGTATCTTTGACTTTGTTGCTAAGAGACTTGGTCACTAAATGAAGAATTGTACATAGTATGTACATTACAATATTCAGAACAAAGAATTGGTTAAAGAAAACTCCAACTTGATAACTTTGCTTTTATTTGTATAATTCTCATACGCAGCACTATAATTCATAACAGAATTAAAACTACAGTACTATATTGTACAGGACCATCAGCAAAAGTTACAGTACTGTGTAAACAAGGTGTACTGCACCAAAAAAAACACTGATGCTTTAGAAACAAGATGTACAGAACTGTAAAAAAATGATGGGTCGTAAATCCAAGCAGTTGGTCTTAAATCTGAACAGCCCACCTCAGTCTTAAGTCTGAACTGTTCTTAACCAGGTAGGTCATTTAATGACAAATATGTATATAAAAGAAACCATAGACTATTTAAACTTGTGTGTCTGACTTTTTCAAATTAGCATTATGTTCTCAAGATCCATTCACTTGCCTATGAATACCTTAAGTTTACTTTCTGTGTGTCAGAATTTTATACACCATTTTATGGAAATATATTTTAATTACCCATTCATCTGTTGATGGACATACACACTGTTTCCAAGACCTAGCTATTATAAATTGTGCTGCTATAAAGATGGATATGTACATGTCCCTGAAATACAGTGACTTTAAATCTTTTGGGAAGATTTTAAGACAGGGGTAGCTGGGTGAAATGGAATATCTATTTTTAGCTTTATGACAAATCTCCACACTAATTTCCCTACTGATCATACTACGTTATATGCCCATTAACAATATAGGAGAGTTTGTTGTTGCCCACATCTTTGCCAACATTTATTATGATTGTATTTTAATGGTAGCCACTCTTTCTAGGATAAGATGATATCTCAATGTAGCTCTAGTTTATAAATTTTCTAACTGCCAGATAGATATGTTGAACAGTTTTACATGTATGTATAGGCCATTTGTACTTATGAGAAGTGTCTTCATTTTGGTTGTCCATTTATTTGATGGGGTCTTTTATTTTAGAGAATCTGTTATGTTTTAGTTCTTTAAGTATATTATATATTAATCTCTGTCTGAGGAGTAGCCCATAAAAATATTTCCCATGCTATAGGTTATCTCTTCACTCTATTGGTTCTTTCCTATACTCTGATAAATCTTTTAAATATTATATGATCCTGTTTGTTGATTCTCAGTATTATTTATTGTGCCATTGGGGTTCTATTCATACTGTTTTCCCCTATAACTGTCTTCAAGAGTTGTGCCTATTTTATCTTCTAGAAGATTAAGTGTTTTTGTTTTAACATTTAGGCCTTTGATTGATTTTGACTTTAATTTAGTTCATGGTGAGGTACATCAGGCTAGATTCTATATATATGTGTCCTATTTTCCTGCAGCATTTATTAAAGAGGCTAACTTTCAAAGGTAAAATAATTGTATGGGCCTGTTTTTTTGGTTTTTTTCTGCTTCCTCTATTCTCTTCCATTGATTCACATCCCTATATTTGTGCCAGTACCATGCTATTTTAATCACAATTGCATTATAGTATAACTTCAAGTTTGGGATTGTGATGCCACTTCCTTTGAGTTTATTACCCAGGATTGCATTCCTGTTATGGCTTTCTTTTGGTTCCATATCCATTTTAGGATTGTTTTCTCTGTATCTGTGAGAAATACTGTTGGTATTTTGATTGGAATTGTATTAAATTTTATATCAATTTTGGAAGTATAGCTATTTTTTTTTTTGGTCCCAGGAATGAAACTCATGACCTTGTGCATGCCAGGCAGGCACTTGAGCCACTGAGCTATATCCCCAGCATGTATATAGCTATTATTAAAATATTCATTCTGCCTATACGGGAATAGGCATATCTTTTCATATTCTGATGCTCTCCTTGATTTCCTTTTTCAGAATGATCATTTTTGTTGTAGAATTGGTTGGGTTAAT
Organism: Dinomys branickii; assembly: GCA_004027595.1. Classification (NCBI taxonomy): domain Eukaryota; kingdom Metazoa; phylum Chordata; class Mammalia; order Rodentia; family Dinomyidae; genus Dinomys; species Dinomys branickii. The sequence continues at coordinate 13,304 of PVLD010028338.1, forward strand.
TGCTTGGTTGGGTTAATTTCTAAGTATTTAATTTTTTTGATGTTATTGTGAATAATATTATGTTCCTAATTCCTTTTCTGTGAGTTTATTATTAGTGTATAGCAATGCTATTGATTTTTGTGTTTTTATTTTTGCATAGAGCTACATTGCTTAATTTAGTTTTTAATTTTTTAATTTCTTGGATATATAGGATTTTGGCATCTGCAAATAGTGATACTTTTATTTTATCCTTTTCTACACATATCCCTTTTATTTCTTTCTCTTTCCTGATTACTCTGGCTAGTGTTTAAATGACTATGTTGAACAAGAATGGTAATAGGGGAAATCTTTGTTTTTTTCCTGATTTTAGGTAAAAGGATTTCAGTATTTTGCCATTTAATATGAGGTTGGCAATAAGTTGGTCATAAATGCCTTTTATCAGATTGAGATAAGGTCCTTATACACTTATTTTCTTCAGAGTTTTTATTATAAATGGATGTTGGATTTTTTCAAATACTTTTTCTGTATCTATTGAGATGATTATGTGATTTTTGTCCTTGCTTCTGGTCATGTGATGAATTACATTTATTAATTGGTTTATGTTGCGTCTCTGGTATGAAGCCTACTTGGTCATGGTATATGACCTTTTTGATGATTTGTTGCATTCATCAATATCTTGTGAAGGAAGTTTGCATCTGAATTCATTAGAGAGACTGGCCTGTGATTTCTTTTTGTGTTGAATCCTTGTCTGGTGTAGGGATCAGGATAATGTTAGCTTCTTAGAATGATTTTGGAAGTATTCCTTCCCTCTTGATTTCATTAACGAGTTTGAGGAGCATTTATATTAGGTCTTCCCTGAAGGTCTTTTAGAATTTGCCTATAAATCCTTGAGGTCCTGGACTTTTCTTTCTTAGTAGTTTTCTTTTTAAAATTACTTTTTCAATTTTATTATGTGTTATTGGATTGTTCAAATTTTTTAAGTCTTTTGGGTTCAGTTTTTGTAATTCATTTGTATCTTGGAATCTCTCCATTTCTTCTAAATTGTCCAATATGTTGGCATATATGCTTCTAAAGAAGCTGCTAATAGTTTTCTGGATTTTGGTGGTATATCAGTTAGTGCTTAGTAGAGAAACAGATTTAATGCAAGACATACAGATATGTAAGAATTTACAAGATTGGCTTAAATGTCCTTCTGCACTGTCAAGCATGGAAGAGTACCAAAGAACTGTCTGTGTGCTGGAGATCTGCAGGATCCAGTGAAAGCCCTGGAGCTCCCTGCAGCATCCTATATATGAGTCTGTATCAGGAGGCTGAAAGGTCTGTGCTAGAATACTACAGGGTCTGTGGTGGAAGGATGGAGAGTCTACTGGGAGGCTGAAGAGTCCATGCTGCAAGGTTGAAAAGTCTGTGCTGAAAGCCAGGAGATTACCAGGTGAAAAGCAGCACTGCTCCAAAGAAACAAAAGGGAACCTTCCTTCTTACTTTCCCTTTTATTCCATTCAGGCCATGAGACTATTGACTGGTGCTACTCACACCCAGTGAGCGTGGGGCTTCTGTCTTCAGTAAATCCCTTCTGCCACACCCAGAACTATGCTGATTCAGTGTAGTTAGGCGTTTCTTACTTAAATTTTCACAGTTAGCTAACTATCATAACTAGTGTCTTTTGTGATTTCACCTTTTTAATTTCTAATTTCATTGATTAGTATTTTTTCTTTCCTTTTCGGGGTACAATTAACTATGGGTTTGTCTATTTTATTTATTCTTTCGAAGGACAAGCTCTTCCATTCATTGATTCTTTGTATTGCTTTTTTTACTTTCTATTACATTGATTTCTGTTCTGATCATTACATTTTTCTTCCATGTGCAAGCTCTGGATTTTGGTAGTTCTTGTTTTTTTAGGACATCGAGATGCACAATTAGTTTATTTATTTGGACTCATTCTATTTTTTCTGATATGGACATTCATGGCTGTAAACTTCCTTCATAGGAGTGCTTTTGTTGTGTCCTATACTGGTATGTAGTACTGACATTATCACTTAATTCTAGGAACTGTCTTAATTCTTCCTTAATTTCTTTGATGGCTGGTTGATTATTCAAAGTGTGTTGTGGAATTTCCATATGTCTGCGTAGTTGGTATGGTTTCTTTTACTATGGATTTGTAGCTTCATTGCACTGTGATCTGATGCTATGCAGGGTGAATTTTGATTCTTTTGCATTTACTTGGCATACTTTATTAACTACTATGTAGTCACCTTGGAGAAATTATCACATGCTGCTGAAAAGAATGAGTATTCTGTTGTTGGGTGGAACACTCCTGAGATATCTATTTAGTTCATTTGTTCAAAGGTTTGTTTCAACTCTGATATTTCTTTGCTGATTTTTTTTATTGTTCTGTTTGTGATACTGGGGTACTGAGGTCCTCCAACATAATTATATTGATGTTTATCTCATCTTTTATGTCTACTAGTGTTTATTTTATGAATTTGGGTGCACTGTGGTTTGGTGCAAATGTGTTTGTAATTGTTATCCTTTGTTAACAAAATTCAATAATTCTATTAGCCATATGTAATGTCCTTCATTCTATTAACCAATATGTAATGTCCTTCTTTGCCTCTTTTTTTTTCAGCTTTGGCTTGAAATACGTTTTGTTTGAAAATTGAGTGGCTACATCTGGGTTTCAAGTACATGGAATATTGTTTTCCATCCTATCATTTTTAGTCTTTTTTGTGTTAAGTATATTTCTTGTACATAGCATACTGCTGGATTTTGTTTCTTGATCCATTCTGCTAATCTGTGTCTTTTAATTGGTGAACTGAGTTGATTTACATTGATAGTTATAGTTGATCGATATTGACTTATTTCTGTCATCTTACTTTTTTCTTGTTGCTGTTTTGATTTATTTTCCTTCTAGTATTTGTTAGCCCTACTTGATGCATTTATCTTATTGGATGTTTTAGTAGTTGCTAGCTTTATTGTCTGCTGCTAGAATATCCTTGACAATTTTTTGGAGTGTTGGTTTGGTAGTCATGAAACTTTTTAGATTGTCTTTATGAAGGAAATGTTATTTCTCCATCGGCTTTGAAAGATAATTTTGCAGACTATATTAGTCTTGCTTAGAAGTTACTTTCTTTTAGAACTACAAACACTTTATTTCAAATTCTTCATGCCTTTAAGGTTTAAACTGAGAAGGCTGTTGTAATTCTGATATGTTTTCTTTTATAGATGATTCTTTGCTTTCCTCTAGCAGCCTTTATGATTCTGTTCTAGTGTTGTATTTCTGGTATTTTAATTATTATGTGGTATTCAAAATTCTATATGCCTCATTTACTTGTATGTTCAATTATTTTTCTATGTCTGGAAAGTTTACTCCTATTACTTCAGTAAACAGGGTTTTTCTGTTTTTGTGCTGCCTTTTGATCTTTTATTAATTCCAGTTACTTTTAATCAGTCTTCCTTGAATCATCTAGCAGCTATTGAATCCATTTTTCAGGTTCTCTTGTTGTGTTTAAGGTTGTTATCATTAATTGATTATTCACCACAGCCTTTCCTTTAGATTTGATGTCTCTCTTCACATTGGTTGTTCCTGCTGCCCATACATTCAATTTTATTTCATTCTCCTGGGTTTCTGTTTGAAACATTTTATGAGCTCTCATTCTTTTCTATGCTGGGGATTCATGTTTTGTACCTCTTTCTTTAGCTCCACTCAATTTTTACTAGTGTCTTCTCTAGATTCTCTGAGCATTTGCTTCATTAGAGTCATTATCTTATAAGTTAAACCTTCTTAAAATTTGCCAAGTACTTTATTGAACTAGTTTACTCCTATTGATACCCACTCGGATATTTCTGATGTGTGGCTTATGATTTCTTCCCCTTTTGATGCTCTGTAACCCAGTTTGGGCTGTGTTGAGAGGTTTTGAAAGTATTTTGTTGCTTTGCCTTTTTGTGATTCTATTTTTTTCATTTGGTTAATTTTTTTGGCTGGGGTTTGCAGTATTTTTGGCCCAGTGTCCAATTCCTCAGAAGTGATCCACAGTATTGTTTATGACTTACCCACAGCACTCCAGATATTGGCATACAAATTCAACCAATTAACAGCAACAATTACCTGACCTTGGCTATAGTAGTGAAGTCAGTGAAGACAATGGTGTCATATACCCACCAGACACTGAAAAGCTCTGAGAACCACTAACAGACTGCCCTCAACCAGAGCAAAGAGATCTATGATGTTAGTGAAGACATTTAGGCCACCCAGATATTGGCCTATAGTAACTCAGACTATTAATTTTTGCTAGACATAAGCAGTGGCACAAGAGCTCCAGCATACCACTGGACTAAGTGTTATCTCCTTCAGGTCCATGCCCTCTGAAGATTATACCCACTAAACATGTCTTCCTACCGAAGTATGTGCAGGCCCATGATCTTCCTGGCCCATACCTACCAGCAGACCCCAGGAGATCCCTCCTTGGCTCTCTCCCTCTCCAAACCTGTCTGCTAAGACTGTCTCTTACCAAAATGCTAAGACTGTCTCTTACCAAAACTCTGTGGTAGTGTAACACTTTGTTTCTGGAGTGAAACACTTCTCCCAGTTGTTGTTCTTGTCCTCAGTCAGGTTGTTCTGAGCACAGCAGCTCTGTCTGTGCTGTGAAGAACTGGCTAGGAATTGGGATTTTGGTAGCTCTTTTCCTCTCATGCATGTCATGTGAATCGTGGGCTCATAGTAGCAGTAGGGGGCATAGTGTGTGGAGAATCTCTTCTTTTCTCTCCCATGCAGGTAGCCTAAGGCCTTGGCTAGAGGTGGTGGTAGGGAAGAAGAGTGCACCAGGTCTCTCTCCTGTCTTAAGAAGGCACATTTCTTTTGTTGTTATTGTTGTTTGTTTCTTGAGACAGGATCTCACTATTTTGTTTAGGCAGGGCTTAGATTAACCATGTAGTCCAAATTGGCCTCAAATTTATGGAAATTTTTCTGCCTCAGCTTCCTAAGTACTAGGATTACAGGCCTGTACCACTATGCTCAGCTCAAGAACACACTTTCCTTAACAAATCACAGAAATTTTTTTTATTTTTTAAAAAATAAAAGCACAAAAACATATTAACACACAGACACAAATTAGCGCAAAAATAGTACAATCAAAACTGATCTACAGACAAGGTGACATGGACTCAACAGTAGTTGTTGCTTTACCTATTGATATCTTCGAAGTGTACATATATGAACCCAGATACAGACATGCAAAATTGGTCAGACAGTTAATTCTCTCAACAACAGAAAAACACAAAAAACAAAAAACCAAAGACAAAAAAAAAAACAAAAAAATAAAAAAAACCCACCAATAGTTGCTGTTTTGCATATTGATATCTTTGAAGTGTGTGTTCAGAATAACACATACAGACATACAAGATTGATCAAATAACCCGTCATCTATTATTCCTTAGCATTAAGTGATATAATACAATAGTAGAACCATGTTAGCCCTCCTGCATATATGTATATTCATATATATATACATACATTTCTGTCTCTTTCTTTTCTCCTTTCCCTCGTCCCATCTGTTCTTTCTTTTTGAACAGATTTCCTTCATGTCTCTTAGTTTATATTCCCACCCTCAGGTTCTTACACCAGTGATACAATACGTTGCCTGCACATGTACCGCTCATTTATTTCACTTATGAGTATGGACTCCAGTTTTGACCACTTGCCTACAAAGTCCCCAAAACTGTCTTTCTTTATAGCTGAATAATATTCCATTATATAAAAATGCCACAATTTTTTAATCCAGCCTTCTGTGGATGGACACTTGGGTTGCTTTCACATTTTAGCTATTACAAATTGCATTGCTATAAACATGGGTGCACATATATCAGAGTGATATGATGTTTTCAGATCTTCTGGGAAAATACCCAGAAGAGGAATAGCTGGTTTGAATGGAACCTCTAGACCTAGTTTGCTGAGAAATCTCCAAACGGCTCTCCACAGTGGTTGCACAAGTCTGCATTCCCACCAGCAGTATAATAGAGTCCCTATTTCTCCACAGCCTCGCCAGCATCCGTTATTGGATGACTTTTTCATACTGGCCAGTCTTACTGGGGTGAGATGAAATCTCGATGTTGTTTTTATTTGCATTTCTCGAATGACTAAGGATGTGGAACATTTTCTCATATATTTATTTGCCATTTGTATTTCTTTATCTGAGAATTGTGTATTCATCTCAGATGCCCATTTCTGGATTGGGTCTTTGAATTTGGAC
>PVLD010028339.1:0-19526 GCA_004027595.1 Dinomys branickii
AAAGAAATACGAGGAAGGGAACATGTCACTCCCAGGTTGGTCCAAAAAGCCTCACTCTCCTCCACACTCTCTCCCTTCCGACCTGCTGGAATGGAGTTGACTCCTCGGACAACTTTGGAATTCATGTGTTGATTATATAAGCACCGCTATCACCCTGAGGCCCAGATGACTAGAGAGAAAATCCTGCCCCCTTGACTTCTTCACTCACTAGTGTTAAGGGAGCAAGAAGTAAACTTCATTTAAGACTATTGTCCTGGTTTTCTTGTTGGTGAGATAAAATACTCAACACCCAAAGCTAAAGGAGAAAAGGTTTATTCTGGCTCACAATTTGTAGAGGTTTCTATCCATAGTCTTCTGGCTCTAAGGTAGCTTGACATGGCAGAGGGGAATCAAGGAGGAAAAATGGTCCATGGCAAAGCAGGGCAGGCAGAAGGCAGCAATCAACACACAGCAACAGCAGCAGAAGCAGCAGCAGCCTGCCTCTCCCTTCTACCCTTCCAGGCTACCCATCCATCTTTTGGGTGGTGCCATCCACACCCAGGGTGGGCCTTCCTTAATCCCACCACCACACACTTAATCCCAGCATCAAACACCCTAGATCTAGCCACCTCCCAAAAGCCCCACCTATGGCATCATGAGGCTTTGGGGGACACCTAGACACAAGACTTACAACTACATACGTTTAGTATGGGTCTATTTGTTACAGCAGTTAGCATTATATTAATACACTTTGGGCAAGGTATTAAACCTAAGCCTAGTTTTCCTTGTTTCAACTGAAGGTGAAAGCAAGTTTTCATATAAACATTATAGAGATCCATTTGTCTCCCACATAAGACTAAGCATATGCATTTCTGGCCTGATATGGTGGCTCCAGGGTGCTAAGATCCTAGATTTCTTCTCCTTTCCTGTTCTGTGACCATTAAGGTATTTCTCCGTCTATGTGGCCCTTTGTTGCTCATCACATATGTATTCCAGCCTGTGTGAAAAAGGAAAGGGGCATGCTCTTCCCTTTTAAAGGCATCATCCGGAAATTTCACATCCTTCTGCTCACATCCCACCTGGCCAGAATATTGTCCTACCTATCTAAAAAGGAAAGGGTGGGATATGTGGGCTTTACTCTGAGCATTGATAGGCTCAGCTTAAAGTCAGAGATTCTGATCCTATGAGAAGAAAGGGAGAATGGCAAGAAGACACCTAGAAATCTCAGCACACACACATTTCACACAAGTCTTGAACAGCAGTAAGGGTGGCATAAATGGCACTGATAACTATCCACCAACCATGATCCTGACTCCTTGGTATTCTAGCCTCCTTCTGTTTCCTTGCTCCTAATCACCCCATCACTGTAATTCCATCCAGCGTGCACCTAGATAAGGTTGTTAACAGGCATCATAAAACAAGTTTCTTCCTTCGGATTGGAAGGCAGCCTGCATTCTCCCATGCAGATGCTTAATGAGTTCAACCTACAACCTAAGCTCCCAGCCGTGTGTCAGAGCTCCCTGTGCTCTGACACACCCTCAGCATTTGCTTCTCAGAGCCCAGATGTCAGCCACATGAAGCCTAATGATCTGCAGCTGGTCTTTGGGCATCTTTGGACTCCCAGAGGCGCAAGCCAGGGAATGATAATAATTACAGTAAAAGCTGCTACCATTTAGTTCTTGCCAGTGGTCTGGGTGCCAAATGGGGTGCTTTATACACTTGCTCATTGGCACACACAGACTCTGAGTGGGGAAGCATATTCTTTACTTAGAGGTGAGAGATCTGAGGCTCTAGAACATAGACTTACCTAGATCTATATAGCAAGGGAGTGGCAGAAGCAGAATTTGCACTCAGGGCTCTTGAACCACCCATCCCTGTTGCTATGCTTGCCCTAATGTTCCCCAAAGTTCTATATGGCAAAGGCCTTGTTGCCACAGTGGCCCTCTGGGGAGTGGTAGAACTTTTAGGAGGTGGGACCTAGTGCCAGGTCCTTGAGTCATTGGGGCCATGCTATGAAGGGTGTTGTGGGACCCAGCCTGTCCTCTTCCCTTTGCTTCCTGGCTGATGACATGAGTGGTTTTCTCTGTCATGCACCCTTGACATGATGTGACACCTCTATCCAATGTCCAGAGCAATAAGACCATCAATCTTGGATGGAACCTCTGGAACTATGAGCCAAAATGAACCTTTTCACTTTATAAGTTAATTTTCTCAGGTATTTTGTTATAGTGATATAAAGCTGACTAACATCTGTTCTCTGAAATACCCATAGTAAAGGTCTTATAGCAACTCTGCGAGACTCTCTCCTTGGCCTCCCCCGCAGCCATCCTCCTTTCCTTTTGGGTGTATGTGGGAGGAAAGGATTCAGCCCAGCCCACGCTCAGCCCACTTCATCTGGGTGTGACTCCATGCCCATCCCAGAAGCAGAGGTTATGGCCTAGCCCTGAACTAGCTTGTGTATTACACCTCCCACCCATATGAATGGGCTAAGGAGTTGGCTTATGACCCAACTGAGGGCACACTGGCTGGAAGGTGACACTAACCAAGAGAGGACATGAGGCTTGGCCCTGGCACAGCTGAAGTTTGCAGGTGCTGGAATAAAGGCCACGGACGTGCGATAACAGATGCAGGAAGAGACGGGAGAAAGTATGTTCTGCAATATCTCAGACCCCCAGTACTGCTCAGCTCCTGCCTATGCCGTGGCCATCTGCACTATTCAGGGACATGAGCTCAAGGCCACACATCTAGGATGTGGCCAGGGTAGGGCTGGAGGTGGGTGTGGAGTGCTTTCCATGCAACAGAAGGCTAGGTGCAGCTACACCACAGCTCAAGGGCCCCCCTACTCTCTCCTGCACCCTGCTATTTGCCCGCCTTTTTGCCTCTTCTCAACTTCACCTGGAAGCCCAAGGCAGTCCCAACAATTGTTCATGTCTGGCCGGTGTAGCCTTGAGTAATTGACTAGAAATCCCTTTAAACATTCAGAATAGGCAAAGTAAAAACAAGACAGCCTGTCCTGTTTTGGAACTGCTGAACACCTTTACCAGATTATAAGCCTGTGCTTTACCCATGAAGGGCTGGAGATGCCTTCTTAGTTGGCTAGGGGTGTGGGGAGGTGAGCTAAGGGTACCTGAGGCCACCACAAGGGTAGGGTAGGAGTTCAGTGTGTCAGGGTTTCCTGTTGTCCGTGCATTAGGTGCTGTCCTGGGTGCTGGAGCTGGGGTGAGTAAACATGGGACAATTCCTCTCTTTGAGGAGCTGTCTAGTGCCCCAGGGAAACCAAGGCTTCAACGATACAGGGAGCCCAGGAATTACTGATAGAGTCTATGTTCTTCAGAAGACCTGGCCCTGTGTGCTTGCACTCAGGCTTTGCAATGAGTCTTCAGCTTCAACTAGTTACAGGCTAATGAAATAACTATCAGGAGTCTGCCTGTGTGCTTGCAATGAGAAAACATAGCAAGGGAGGTTACTTTTCAATAAACTGGGTCCACAGCTGGGTGCATCATTCAGGGTCTCGGGAGGAAATAGGTGGAACAGTGCAAAGGGATATTAGAAAAGAGTTGGATAAAAGAACTATTCATAAATGCAGAGAAGCCAACTAGGAATTGTAAGGCCCCAGGAGGGTAATAGTGCAAAGCTGCAAACATGTGGAGGTAGAAGAGGCAAGAGAAGAGTTGAGGCTGTGGCGCTCAGGAGGAAACTTGCTGTGGTTTTCCTGAGGGTCTGACACACATGTAACCACAACTCATACTGGTGAATCTCCTGGTTATGTATCATGAGCCTTGTCTCTGGAGCTTTACTCCAAACAAATGCTGAACTCTGTTGCCACCTGGGCCTTTCTCAGGCAATGCAAATTCAGCAAGTGTGAAGTCAATGCTCAGGTGCTACCTAGGCACATGAAATATGAGTCCAGCAAAGCAGAGGGACAAAAAATAAGAAATGGAAAGTTTTAAAGTACATTGTTATTTCTAAAAACAAAACCAGCATGTAAGTGCACAGGATGTTTATAGTATGGCCAGAATAACTAGGTATCTATAAAGAAAAAGGTAAACTTTGACCCTTCCCACCATAAAACCCTTGTAAAGATTAAAAAATTTTAATTTCTAGAAGAAAACAGGAGAACATCTTTACAAACTTGGGATAAGCAAAACTTTCTTAAAAGTGACAAAAACCCTGAGCCATAAATCAAAAAGTAGAAATTAATTTTCTCAAAATTCCTATCTCTTTTCTTCAAAGACACCAGTAAAAAGATTAAAAGGCAAATTATAAACTGGGAGAAGGTTTATAATTCAAGACAATTATCTGACAAAGGACTCATAGCCAGCATTTAAAAGAACTCTTATAACTGGATAATAAGACAAATTACCCAATTTGGTTAATGTCTGAAAGACTTTGCTTTCCAAGAAGGCTATATTAATCTTCAGCAAGCATATATAAAAATATTCAGGGTCGCTAAACAAGATGGTAGGAATTCAGCAATGGTTGTTATATTGCATACTGTTATTATGTTATTGTTTTTAAATTTTCTTCAACATAAAAAAGAAAATTTTTAAAAACATTCAGTGTTGTTAGTCTTCAGGTAAATACAAATGTAAGCCACAATGAGCCACTACCTCATATCTGCTGACATGGCTAAAATCTTTTCTCAAAAAAGTCTATGTAAAGCAATGTCAATAAGGCTGTGAAGCAACTAAAGTATTCACATGCCACAGATGGAAGAAAAAAATTTGTCAGTTGCTTTAGAAAGCAAAATGACAGTTTCTTTAAAAATTAAGCATATACATGTGATATGATCACTTCATTCTGCCTTTTGGTATGTACCTGAAAGAAGTGAAAATGTGTCCTTACAGGGCTTATTCAGAAGTGTTCAGAAGAGTCTTCTCATGACATCCCAAACTGAAGACAGACCAAACGGATAAGCAAATTGTGGCTTATGCAGACAATGGAAGAATGCCTGGAAATGAAAAGAAACGCACTACTGGATGCACACTACATGGTGAATCTGAGAAATATGATGCCGAGGAAAAGAAGCCAGACACAAAAGAATATTTTCTGAATGATCCCATTTATATGAAGTCCTTAAACTGGCAGAAGTAATTTATACTGATGGAAATCAGATCGATGGTTGTCTGGGGTAGGGGACCAACACTCATGGAGCTGTGCCCTTACTGGAAGCATTTACTGTACTTAACGTATAGCTTGGTGGAGCCTCTAAGAAGTTACCATGGAAAAACCAGAATGCGGTGGGGGTCCTTGGAGGGAGACTTTCAGGGCACACTGTGCTCTTTCAGTGGTCAGGGTCCCTCAGTTCAATCCAGCTGTGCTGGAAGTTGTCACCTTATGGTCACTCCCCGGAGACGTCCTTGTCCTGATTTGTCCCAGCATAGATAGACTCTGCGCCCCCGTCGGAAAGGACATGTTCTGCATGGTTCCCTCTCCAACCTCAACTGCAACCACCCACTCACTCCACCTCCTCCAAGCCTGCTCACCCCCAGCCTCAAACTCAGACTCCTTCACACCCTGTCTACCTCTTTTCTTCTCCTCAGCAACTTCTCCATTACAACTTCTAATTCTCCAACTTCTGCTCTGACAGACGCAGCTCACTGCCCATCCCATACCCATTCTCACCTTCTCCTTTAGGAGAAGAACCCTACTTTGGTTAGGATTAGCAATGGGTCCAACCGAAAAACTACATTTCCAGCCCCTTCCCGATATGTATCTAAGTTTTGCCTCATGGTATGGAGGTGGAAGTCACTGGGTAAGGCTTCCAAGAAAGCCCGTTTTTCAAAGCATTGTCTCAGTTGGGAAGTCTTTTCTACCTTTTCCTTCCCTGATCTTCTTTCTTCTTGACTGGAATGGTAAATGATGGCTGGAGCAGCAGTGGCCATCTATAGACCATGAGAAAGCCTGAGATTGAAAACAAAAACCAAGGCTAGTCGAAGCTGGAAAATGAAAAAAAGTCTGGGATGTTAATAGTATAGTGGACATAAGTCAACTGTGAACTGTCTAACTCTGGATTCTTTTAGAGCACACAAAAATAAGTCTCTCTCTGTATAAACCAGGTCATTCTGCATCCTACTCACATAGAGCTGAGAATAATTTTTACCTGTCATAGGACCCTAATTGTCCTCTAGATAAAGGCCCTTTATGTTCCAACCCTCTCAATTTCCGTAGGTGAACTTTAAGAATTTCATGAAATCACCCATGTCTTAGTTACTTTTCTTATTCCAGAAACAAAGTATTCAACACCAAAAGTTAAATCAGGAATGGTTTATTTGGCTCACAATTTGTAGAGGTTTCATTTCATAGCTGGCTGGCTTCAAGGCAGGGTGGCATGGCAGACAGGCATTGCAGAGGAGAAATGGTTCATGGCAGGCAGAAGGCAGAAGACAGCAAGGCCATATACTACAAGTGATAAGACAAGCAAAGACCCTCTTTCTGTCCCTTATATCTTATCCAGGCTGATGCCCTTAGTGTGGATAGCACTCACATATAGGGTGGGGCACCCTTGATTCTCCCCAGAACTATGCCAAACCAATCAGTGGACACCCCTTGATCATACCATCACACACTCGAGATCCAGTCACCTCTAAAAAAGCCTCACCTATGACTGCATGAGGCTTTGGGGGTTGGGAGACATCTAGATACAAGCCATAATAGCCTGCAAAATTGTTTGGGTATGGATTCATTTTGCCTAGAAGACAGATCAACAGTTTTCATCAGTGTCTTGGTTACTTTTTTCTTGTTGCTGAGACAAAATACCCAACATCCAAAATGCAGGAAGGAAAGGTTTATTTAGCTTACAGTTTTTGGAGGTTTCAGTCCATACTTGGCTGGTTCTGAGGCACAGTGGTACATGGCAGAGGGCAACAGTTCATGGCGGCGGTACACAGCAAAGCAACAAGCACAAGAAGGGAGGAATGGCAGCCAGCAGCCTCTTTCTCTCCCTTACATACACAAACTATCCATGCCCTTGGGCAGGTATAGCTCTTATACCCATAATCCCAGCATTGGATCATGGATCAGTCATAAACTCTAAAAGCCACCCCATAACTGCATGAGGATTTGGGGGGACATGCAGACACAAATCATAACAATCACATTCTAAAAAGGACCTGTGACTACTTCCTTAAAAAAAAAAAGTTCCTGACATTATATAATAACCCCATACAGTACCCTTAACTGTCCCCTTTTCCACTTAAAGAAGTGTCGGCAGTTCTGAACGTGTCAGCACTTTGTGAAGTGCTATACTCCGGGCAGGTGACAGCAGAAAAGTAATGGAAGAGGGTGGAGAAAAAGCTGCCAGGAAAGAAGCTGAATGCTCCCCAGGGTTGGAAGGCAGAGCAGAGGGTCTGCATTTGCACTCCGGGCCTGGAATGTGCTGGTGCTTTTCGAGGCCTGCTGGGTCTCCTGCCTCTCCGCCTGTCTGGCTTTGATTAGCACAGGCGATCCTTTCCACGAGTCGTCTGCCTTCAGTTCGGCCCAACCATAATGTTCTCCAGCTGACTTCTCAGTAATTGAGAGGCTCTGGCTTCTGAAGTCCTCTCGTCAACCTGGCTTGTTGCTCTGTTCAGTTGTGAGGCTCCCCCCGGAGAGGGGCACAGCCCCCATCTGTCAAGGGTGTGCTGCTGGATGGGTGTGGGGCTTTGTCCAGGGCTGCAAGAACAGGGGAAAGGCTTGACAGGCTCAGCTGAGGTCAGTCCAGAGGAAATTAATGCAACTTCTGAAAAGTCACAAGGTTTGCTGAGCACCTGGTTTACTAAGACCCCTGCTGTGCCTCACTCACTCCCTTTGAAAGCATCTTCATGGTCTCTTGGGACAACTTTGTGAAGGGTGTTTTTTAGAGTGGACATTTTTCTCCCCCTGTTTAGGTGCACAGTGTCTAAACCTCCTCGTGTCTGGAAAACTCTTGATTGCATGAATATAGTGGCAGGCAGGCTCCACTTCCCTCTACTGAAGCTGGACACCCCAGCCTCCTTCTTGGGACACATGGCCAGAGCACTGCCAACCGCCAGATGAGAGCTGGTGACACCACAAAGAAGGACAGGGGAGCAACCACTCCGGCAGAGGAAGCCCAAATACAGACTCAAGCTCCCTTTGGTGCCAGCCCCTGGAAGGCAGAGTGGAACAGTAGCAAAGCAGTCTTTGCCACCCAAAGAGGGGAGGCTATGGCAGTAGCCATGACCTTGTAATGTCCTTGCAGGACAGCTTCTGTGGTGTGATGGTGGCCCAGGTCCCAGGTGTCCTTTATCCAAGTCTGGTTTTCTGCTTCCTTTTGCAGATGGGGAAACTGAGGCTCCCAGCGGAGAGAAGACCCATGGAGAACAGAGAGGCAGCAGCGCCAGACTGTTGTGCAGATCCCCTGAAACACAGTGGAACTGGTCTTCTCTGAGCTATCCTCCTTCTTAAACTTGACAATCACCTGAGAAATGCAGTGACGCTGCTTATCAATGTAGGTCCTCAATTCCATGCAGTGAGATAGCTCATGCTACAAAACAGATATTCATGTGGCACTTATAATGTCCTTGATAGCTTGCAGGCCCAGGGAGCATGCGTCAGTTATTGTTCAATAAGAAATCATCCTTCAGCTTAGTGTCTTAAAAGGATAAGCATGTATTATTGCTCAAGAATCTTCAGGTCAGCTGAACAGGTCCACTGAACTTGGCTGGCCCACAGATGCATCCGCAGTCAGCTGTGCGTTATGGTCAGCCTCAGTTGGTTGGCCCTGTCACATGCTTGGGGTTTGACGGGTGGCAAGATGGTCTGCAGTAGTCCCTCCTGAGCTCTCTTCCATATGGACCACATCCTCTGCTGCCTTCAGTTGGTTTTCATGGAGAGGGAGCCGCAGACAGCAGGTGGAGGTTGAGGCTGAGAAGCAGCACCAACCTCATTTCTACTGCATCCTTCAGGCCAAGTGCATGGATGGTCCTGCCCCAGGGATAGGACATAGACCTCCTATGGGAGGAGCTGCCAGGTCACATGGCAAAGACCCATCCAAAAGCATTTTATTCACATGCCCTCTATACCTCTACTCTAGTGCTCAAAGGATAGAAAGTAACTTGTATGACAAAGATACAACTGAACATAGAAATAAGAAAATCAAAGCAAGAAGGGGAAAATTGTAGGTTCTGGGTTAAAGTTAGTGCTCTGAGTAAAGTAAGTAACTCAGAACTTCTGGGCTCTCTTTTCCTCCTAGCATCCTCTTCTTCCTTCCAGGAGTCTTCATCCACTGTCCGTTGTTGTAACAACATACCTGAGGCCAGGTAATTGCCTACTACATATTGTGGAGGAGAAAAAGCTTCTCAGCAAAGCTTTCCCCTAACACTTGCTTGTAAAAAAAAAAATCCTACATAGGGTTTTGTTTTGGTCTTGTTGCCATAACAGAATGCTCAAGACCAGGTAATTTATAAGAACATAAATGGATTGGCTGGAGACTGGACTGAATAGGAAAGTCCTACTATCTGCCCAGGACTTTCTTGCTATGTTACAACACTGCAGAGGGGCAAAGAGAGGGAACTCATTCCTGTAAGCCCTTTTCATGGAGCCTTATTTCATTCATGACCTAAACACCTGTCTTAATCACTTTTCTCTGGTTGCTGAGACAAACTACCTGATGCCCCAAATTAAGGAAAGGTTTCAGTCCATAATCAGCTGGCTCCAAAGTAAAGTGGCACGGCAGAGGGGCAACAGTTCATGGCAGAGGAAGACAGCAAAAGCAACAAGAGCCAAAGCAAGGGAAGAGAAAACCTCTTCTCCTTTCTTGTATTTAGGCTCTCTGCCCTAGGGTGGATGTAACACTCACACCATCTATCTGCCCTCCTCTTGCACAGGCTCAGGATATTTAGAAGGTGAGAACCCTGGCCCTCTGCTGTGTCAGTTAGTTAAACTTCTAAACTTCTCAAGTTGGCACAATGAACAGCATGCTAGAGCGGTAAGGGCTTGTCCTCTATACTTTAGGATGTAGAACTGCTGAGTTACTTAGTTGAGCTTCTAGCCTTCTCCAGTTGACACAATGTATCAACCATTACAACACCTACTGTTAGGCTCTGGTTCTGAGCTCCACTGCAGTCAAAGCAAAAAGGAATGTAAGATTTTTTATTTACATAATCTTAGTTTCAGAAGAGGAGAAGTATGCCCTTTACTCAGATTTCTCCTAACACTGAATTCTAAAAGAAATTTACATATGAAAGAGGCATCACCACGTGATACATGACATAATGTCTTCACTGACATTTCTTATAATTAATACTTCAGTGAATTTCAAATGGCTGTCAACATATGGCATTAGAGCACAACTCAAAATAAAACCCTGAGACAGGAATTCCAGTGGGTATTGCATGTAACTAACAGAAATGGGTTCCTCATGTACTGCCACAGAGTTTCCCTGAATCTTTTCTTTTAGGATGCAGGTATAGCGCTAGGTGCAGCGCTATGGTTCTTATGGGGTGAAATGCTCAGAAACATTTTCTCACTCTATGCAAATAGGTCCATTTCTGCTTTATGACCACAAGTGCTAGGACACCCAACTTAAAGTTCTTTATCTGAAAGATAATTTTTGGTCCATGTCTTTGGAAAGTTCTGGCCTTAGGCATAGCTAGATCCAGGAGTTCAAATGAGCTCAACTAAGATTAATCTCTCAAGGGTAGGTGGCACTATTATGGCTTCATTTTCAGGATGCCTGCGGTAGCAAAGTGGTCTCTATGTTTTGAATCTTATATCTTATCTCCTTCATGCCCAGGGAGAGAACCTGAGACTGTCCCAGTAGCCTTGGGGGAAAAAAACAATCTGTTTTATTCTTGTTGCTTTGTCTCAGGTTTTGTCACAAGCAGATCCTGACCCTAATCATAGTGGCAAGAGGAATGTGACACCTACCTGGCTGAGTCTCCATCTCTCAATCTGGACACACCAAGAAGAACAGCAGACACCAAGGGGCCAAAGAGCAACAGGTTGTGACACGGGCTCCCGGACACATAGACTACTTGCAAGAAAAAGGAGTGCAACCTATGAAAATGGAATCATGCAGGTTCTAGTTACCACAGGATAACCATTAACTATTAATAACTAGAGAACCCACCTGGGCCACCTGTCAGACGGGAATGCTGGGGCTTACAAAGCATAGATCAGTCTCACTTGTTCCAACTCTCTCGTCTCACGTTTTAGTGGTTCCTTCAGTGTGCTGGGTTGCTGAAGTAACACATATGCATTGTTGTGGAGGCCGGAATTCTGACATCCAGATGTCGGCAGGGTTGGTTTTTGGTGAGGTCCCTTCCTTGGTTTGTAGATGGCACACCTGCTCTTCTGTTCATGCGTGGGCGAGTGTATATGTGTTCTGACCTCTTCTGCTTAGTAAGAACACCTGTTCCATTGGATTAGACCCCACTTGATTGCCTTATTTTAACTTGAGGTATTGGGACCTAGGACTCCAACATAAGACTTGGCAGGGTAGGGGCACAACTCAGCTCAGAACAGAAAACCAGACAGTGGAGGTTCCTTTTCAACATCTACTCCATGAGCATCTGACAGGGACAAAGCCCAAGAAAAATTACAGTGGCTCTTCAAGGCTTGCAGTCCCAGAAACCACATGGTTGGCCAAAGCAGGTGACAATGGCCATGACTAACTTCAAAGGTCTACACAACTAGAGCAATCCCAGAGCAAAGGTAACTGGCATTTTATGGGACAACTTAGTTACCACCGCTCAGCCCAATTTCCGGGGTATCAATATGAAAAAAGTAAGGAACCATAAAATGTGAGGTACAAGAGAGTTTGAATGAGTAAGGTTGACCTAGGCAAGGCATGTTTAGTAGGCCTTAGTGTTTCCATCTGACAAATGGGCTGAGGGTTTCTCCAATTATTATTCAATGATTATAAACTTGAGTGATTATTAAAAGTACAAGAACTAAATGCTGGAAGAATAATAGTAAGAGCCAACAGACTGGAGCACTGACCTGGTGATAGGTGCAGAGCTGAACATGTTCCATACATCATATTTTCATTCCCATCAAGGACACCTGTGAAAAGCATTTTAGCTTTCCCATTCATAGATAAGGAAATGTAAAGATTTCAAACAAATCCTCCCCACACCAGTAAATTGTAGACCTCAAACCAGGGTCCGGGGATCTGTTTTATTCCATAAGGCCACCTATTGACAAAGCATGGCTTTTTCTTTTGCAAATATCATTTATTTCTTATTTTGGAGTGGGCACTATATTTGCTATTAATGACGCTTTAAAAAAATTAGTTTTCTAGCTTTCCAGTGAAATCTAGGCAGCTTTTCTCATTCATTTGACCTAAGACAGTTTCAAATATCTAAATATGTAGAGTCAACTACATAATATGGTGGGATTATTTTGTGTAATACCTATGGCGCGTGGTACGCCTTATTTTTTCTTTTTGGTTCTCGTTGAAAAAAATAACCATCCTCTACCCACTTTGAGATGATTTATTCGACTGTTGTTATTCATGGCTAGGAAAAACTTAGAATGCTCAAAATAAGCAAAAACATTTCTGCAGCTGCTGCAGATGGTCGCTGCCTGATACTAAGACGGCTCCAAACTCAGGCCAAGTAGTGCTGAAGTGCCAGCCTCAGCTTGAAGCCATTAGCGCTTTGAAGGGGACGCATGCCGTGTGGGGGTGTCCTTGTGAAAATTCTGATTACTGGTAGAGTGCCCAGGCTAATCCCTGACCCTGAAATCAGCCCAGTCTTGGGCATCCTTGGAAGCACAAGCACCTTTTCTCACACAACTGAAGCTACGTGGAGCTGGGAAGGATGAGGTGTTAAGAGAGTCCTAATGAACCATGTTACAGATGTGTAAAACAGCTGGGGGGATGATGTCACGATGTTCTACACTCACCCTGCTGCCTCTGCTACTTGCTCCTGTTATTAGAAACAGACACCGAGGGGGACCGGAGAGGCTGCCATCCCCTCTCCTCTGCTTCTGGTCCTAATTAGGTAGACTGGGCCCCAGCTCCTCCACTGGGACTTACCAGGTGACTCCCTTGTGAGTCACCTAGATAAACCATGGAGGTTTGTTGTCCAGTTAAGTCCAGCCCCAGTGTGCCCTTGGAAGCGGCCATCTTTGGGGAAGGAGTGAGTTTATTGTAGTTGTTACATGATAAGCCTGGCCTGTGCGTGGGTGGGGAGTAAAACTAAATTCTTAAGAAAAAGATCTGAAAAGGATCACAATGAATCACAAACTCAGAACATTTGCAATTAGGGGTGCGATTCTTAAAAGCGCCTGATGGCTGACGAAGTCAGACTCCGCCATGGCTGTGAATTTAAGGCTTGTTTTCCAAAACAAACATGAGGAATCACCCTGCCTTGTTGCTAACTTCAAGTATATGACCCGCCCTGAAGCTGGAAAAGGAACCATTTAAATGCCTACTACGTGCCAACTAGTTGCACAGAGTGGCTTATTTTATCCTTTAACAACCCATAGAAACAGTAGATGAAGGTGGACTGCGAGGTGAGATCGCTTTCCTAAAGTCACACAGCGAGGAAGAGGAGAAAAATGTGAATCCAGGCCAGATGTCCTGCGCGCCATGCTCCCGGCTCCCTGCCCCTAACTCTCCTCACTCCCACGCTCACGTTCATCCACGTTCAGTTTCCTCATCACCTGTTATCACAGAACTGCGTTTCCTCTCCTTCCGAACATCACTTTCAGTTTTAATGACACATTTATAAGAGTGATTGAATAAAACTCCCTGCATCAGAGTGCATGCTCCATGAAGACAGAGCCCACACCTAACTTTGCCAACCATTTGTACAAGTTGACTTTGTAGATATTGCCTATTGGTCATCTCATCGCTTGCCTTCTGGCTAGCTGAGTCCAGATGTGGTCCTAGCATCTATGTTGCCTCCAAGTGATACAAGGATGGGTCCTGGTTGACTAAGCCATGGATATGATTAACTGGGAAGATAGATTCGTGCACCAGTTCTGCTTGGGAAATAGGATGGGAAGCCAATTAGAGGAATTCTGGGAAAACTTCCTCTGCTCTTAAAAATAAAATTATGTCAGAGACTATCTCTCTTTTTCCTCTTGACATTATCATATCTGCATGAGAACCTTGGAACTGGAGCAGCTGTTTTTGACTATGAGTAAAGTCAGCCTAAGAGCAAAGCTATGGAGAGCAAAAGGGAAATAGCAAAATCATGAGTACTTGATAATGTGGAAGTTGTGAGAATTAAGAAACATTTATTTATTCCTCCTGCTATTTTTTATTGCATCACTTCTAACTATTATACAACTGTAATAGTGAACATCAAAATGATCCCAGCTCTTATGAGCTCCCTGTGGTGCAGAAGGCGACCTAAATAAACAGGCATATTGACACACAATTGCAAGTAGTGATCCCACTATTTATTATTCAGTCTAACTTATGATAACTAATTATTACTTATTCAGTAATTTTAATCTTCTGATAATGTACAGTAATAGCTCTTGTAGTGTAATAGCCCTTCTGCAAGTCACAGTGAACACTCTGGACACAAGAACTATTTGAAAACAATGATTACCTTGCTACCAAAAGCAGATAGAAACTGGGGAAATTAACTAGGTTTTTGTCTTAGAATGCTTCCCAGGCTAGGTATCTCCAGGTGGCTAGAACTTAAGCAGAAAAGCCTCAATTACACTGGTTTGAGGAGTCAGAGGGTAAGTTTGAGGCTAGAAAGTGAGGAGGAAATGCCGGATGGGAGGGGATTGCAAAATGTGAAACCTCAGAAACATGCATTAATACTCCACCTCAAGTCCTTCTGGACTCCCAAACTATGCACATTGGAGGAAGATTCCAAAGTTCTCAGTAAAAAGCTAAAGCTGGGACATTAAAGGTGTGGAGCTGGGCAGTAGTTAACCACCACAGGGGAGACTGAGCTTGGAATCTGAATTTAACCAAGTTAGCTGCCTGCTGAAACAAAAACTTACACTCTTGGAAGGAATGTAATGGAGTCCAGAGGCTCTACAGGTACAGTTCGAAATCTCCCATATGCAATAAAACATTCTAGATATGAAGATAAATGGAAAAGTATGGCACATTATCAAGAAAAATGCCAGGCATTATAAAACAACCCTGAAGTAATCCAAAAGTTTAAAACAGCAGAAGAACATTTTGAAGCAAGCATTATAGATCCTGTGAAGGATTTAAGGGAAAACATTTTCCTAATGAGAGAAAAGGTAATGGGTCTCACTCAAGATACTATAACTCTACAAGAAGAGAAACAAACAGAACTTCCAGAATGAAAAACTATAATATTTGAAGTAAAAATTCATTTAGTGGATTTAATAGAAAATTGGAGATAAAATATAAAGGATCAATGAACCTAAAAATAGATAATAGAAATTACTCACTCTATAGAACAGAGAAAAAAGCATAGGAAATGAATAGGATTTCAGTGACTTGCAAAAATATATTTAATGGTTTAACATGTTAACCTAACAGGTTAAAGAAAAATAAAACAAAAAGCTTCTCAAAATGCACACAAGACAAATATAAAGAAAATTATTCTCAGGCACACACAGCTGAGCTGCTGAAAAAACAAAGATAAAAAGAAAAAATTTATAACAGCCAAAGAAAAGTAACATAATACAAAGCAACAACTATACAAATTATGGTTTACTCTTCATCAAAAACAATAAAGTTCAAGGTGGGTGTGATGGCACACAGCTATAATTCCAGCACTCTGGGGAGCTGAGGCAGGAAGATCACAAGTTCAAGCCCAACCTGAGCAATTTAGTAAGTTGGCAAGATCGTGTCTCGTAATTTAAAAATGAGAAAAGGTCTGAGGATGTAGTTCAGTATGAAGGTCCTACGTTAGTCTCCAGTCGTACCCACCCACCCACCCCCACATACACACTCCAGAAGACAGATAGAAAAGCATTTTTAAAATGCTAAACAAACAAAAAACTGAGGGCTGGGATATAGTTTGATTGTAGAGCACTTACCGAACATACATGAAGAATTGGGCTTGATCCTCAGCACCAAACACACACATAAAATGTCAATTGTCTGCTAGGTAAAACTATACTCCAAAAAAAAATGAAAGTAAAATTAACATTTCTATTGGTATACAAAAAATGTAAAGAATATAGTGATTTTCCTGTTTGCAGTAGAAGAATCATAAATGATTTTTTTCAGGTTGAAAAGAGGCAATAACACTCCAGAAAAAAAAAAAGATTACAAGGACTGGGTATTTAGCTCAATGGCATAAGCACCTGCCTGGCAAGTACAAAGTCCTGAGTTCAATTTCTGGTTTAAAAAAAAAAAAAAAAGAAAAAGAAATACTCCTCCAGTTTGACAAGAAGTAATGCAGAGCACTAAAAATAACAAATATATGAGGGAACATAACAGATTAAAATTTCTTCTACTCTTCACTTTTAAAATATGGTAATTTAAATAAAAGTACAACAATATAGGACATATATATATATATATATATATATATATAATGTACATATAGTGTCACAAAGGATAGATTTAATAAAACTAATTCTATGATACTATGCTATATGTGAAGTAGTACAGTATTAACTCAGGTGTCTTTGATCATTTAAACATGCTTAATGTAATTTCTAGAGCAATATCTACAAACTATAGAGACAACTAAAAATACAATGGATAAGCTAAAATGAGATACTAAAAAATACTCAACTAGTACAATGCAGAATAGAGAAAACCAGATACAAAGAACATCAAACAAATAAAAAATAGGCAAAATCCACCCATATCAAAATTTGCATTAAATATTACTATACTTTGCAAACAAACTCTGACTGAAAGGTAGATATTAGTAATATGTATAGGAAGAAAGGTCCAGCTACTGGATATGCCATCTACTAGAAATTGTAAAAACACAGACAGCTTAATAGCAAAAAGGGTAGAAAAATTATACCTGCAAAAAGTAAACCAAAAAACTAGGCTTGCTATAGTAATTCCAGGCATACTAGACTTCAGGAAGAGAATTACCAGAGATAAATAGGCTCATTTAAAAATGACATGAGTCAAGTTATCAGGGAGACATAGGAATCATAAACATGGGTGATGCTATTATATTTAGCAGTGTTTCAAACTCCATGAATAAAAGTTACAGAACATAAAACAAAGAGACAAATTGAAAATCATGTTGGACACTTAACATCCTTCTCTGAGTAACTAATAGGGACTGGACATGATTGAAAAGCATATAGGACACTTATAAAAGCACATTAACTACACTGGTCTATTGCTAATTACTATTTTAGTTTATAATTAATACATATATATAATACATAATGTTTACATTTCCTTGTGGGAATTTGGTACATGGGCATAACACATCTTAACTCCTTTTTTCATCCTCTTTCCCTTCCCTCCTTCCCTCTCCACCCATCCCTTAATCCATTTCCTTTAGTTTTTTGTAGTTTGAAGTACATAAAGTTTACATTCTTGTGTGGAGTTGGTACAGGTACATAACACATCATAATTGCTTTTTCATCCCCCTCTCCCTCCCTTTTCTCCTTCTCCCTCCATCTCTCTCTCTCTTTTTTTGGCACTGGGAATCGAACTCATGACCTCATATTTACCAGGCAGGCACTGCGCCACTGAGGTATATCTCCAGCCCCGTCCTCCATTTCTTCATCCCCTTCTCATCTGAAAAAGATATATCTCCCTACTTCCTATTATCTATTATTTTGTTCTTTATGTTTGCTATGTGCTTCTCACATAAGAAAAACAATACAATATTTAAGCTTGTATGTCTGATTTGTTTCACTTAACCTATGGTCTCAAGGTGCACCCATTTTCCCACAGATGACTCTATGTACTTTTTTTTCTCCTTTCACGTGTTTATTTCTTTTTTTTAAATTTTATTTTAAAGACAAAAGAATGGAGACATATGAACCAGAATAAGCCATAAAAAATACAGAAAATACAAAATTATACAGAATATAGTAGGGAATTAACACTGGATGTTGTATTACATAATGTTATCTTCATATTAGTTAACACAAAAACATTAAAGGAAATACCAAATTATAGAGAAGATAGTAAGGAATTTGCACTGGATGCTGTATAATATAAAGTTATCTTCACTTCTGTTAATACAAAAATAATTGAGGAAATACAGAATTATAGAGAACACAGAAGGGAATTAGCTCTGGATGTTGACCTACATAATGTTACCTTCACCTTTGTTACTCAGTTACACAGATGATGGCCCATTTGATCATTCAGTTTTTCTCCTCCCTCATCTCCGTTGCCCTACCACTCAATCAGTCATCTTCCCTGTGATAATAACTGTACTCCTGGGTTTATCTATACCCCTGGACTCTCGCCTTGGGAAGACATATAGCTGCCTTAGACTATACTATAACATACATGGGTGTATACAAACTGCTATGGTCGGCGGTGGAAAAGCACATATGCTCACAGCGGACCGCCCAGCTCCACCCTGTCACCGTGCTATGGGTGGGGGCGGGTCCAGTCCGTGAGGTGCCCTCAGCGGGGCCCTCAGTAGAGCAGCTGCAAGGCCCACTGCGGAGCAGCCACGGGGACCACAGCGGAGCAGCTGCGGGGTCATGCAAGGTTCATATGTGCAAGCTGTAAGGAGACCCTCTTGGTGCACACGTTAATAGTTTGGGGTGAGTCCTGAAGACCGTGGATTCGTCCCATTGTTGCCAGGAACAGGCAGTGCTTGCTCAAGCCGCCGAGACTCAAGGTGCTCCCAGAGAGAGTTCAGGGTGGGAGCGGAGCCCCGGCAACCCAGCTCATGCTTCCTACCTGATGTTGGAGTGAGAAGGGCGTGGAGCCACGTGATCCACCTCCATCTGCATCTCCCTCCTGTTGCAGTGCTTGAGCCCCTGTCCGTTCCTCGGCCGGATCCCTGGAAGCCGCTGCGGCTCACAGCTGAAGTTCCCCGCTGCTCTCTGCCGGTAGTTGCTCACCCAGCTGAGAGGCAGGGGGCCACCATCTCGAGGCAGGCACAGAGCCAGGCGTGGTGCGCTGTGTGCTAGTTGCACTGATTCTCTCCAGGCGCTGATTAGGAAGGTTGCTGCAGGGTGGGGACTCTGCCCCAGTGGCTGTTGCAACCTCTCATTCTCACACTGGGTCCGACAACTGCTCCTGACTGCCATTGCCTCCTTTCCTGGCTGCACCCTCCTCTCTCCAGCCCTGGACCAGCTCTCGAAACTCCACTCTCCTCTGGCTGAGTTGGGAGGCTTCCGTGAGCGTGGGCCTCCGAAGCTGAAGCTGTGAATGCCAGAACGAGGGTGCGGGCCATGGGTGTGCTTGGAGCGGTGACTTCCTCCTTCTCCTCTCCCTCCAACTGCGACATGGTGGATCTCTGATCCTTTCCTCCAGCAGAGGTTTTACTCAGTCTTTCCAAGGGCTTCAATTCCCATTTCAGATCCTTCCTGAGTTCAGGATACCCACCTCTTTCCCTTCTGTCCTTTGTCTGAGTGGCATTCCTCCAGAAGGTTCTCTCTGTTGCCTACCCGGTCGCCATCTTGAAGTTCTCTCGTAAAATTTATTTAGTTATTTGTTACTTTCTAATGAATTGACCATTACATTTCTAAAGTTCTGA